>CM032164.1:21638528-21908513 GCA_018901935.1 Pugionium cornutum
CAAAGCCTCAAAATAATCCAATATATCCCAAACTGCATGATGTCATGCATTATCCTTCATTTGTAAACCTTTGCTCAATTAGCACCAATGATCAGTTCAGAAAATTCATTTTAACAGGCCGATCAACTAGACATGTCCACTCTAAATCGTATGTAACTTTTCATTTACATTTTTGGAATGTAACGAATCCAATGCCCAAGTAAAGCTAGCTCAATATTCCATATTTTTACAATATTTGAGACTGAATGAGCTACGACAAAGCCTCCAACTTATCCAATATATCCCAATTTGCGTGATGCCATGGATTATTCTTTATTTACAAACCCTTACTCAAGGAGCATCAATGATCAGTTTAGAATGTTCATTCTAACTGGCCCCTCAACTTGATATGTTCGCACTAAATTGTCTGTAACTTTTATTTATAGTTAATAATGGCACTAATTCAATGCCCACGTTAAGCTAGCTCAATTTTCTATATTCTGACTACATTTAAGACCTGAATAGCTTTGACAAACCTTCCAAGTAATCTAATCTATCCCAAACTGCGTGATGCCATGCATTATTCTTTATTTATACGCTTCTACTCAATGAGCACCAATGATCATTTTAGAATGATCATTTTAACTAGCTGATCAACTTGACTTGTCCGCACTAAATTGTCTTTAACTTTCATTTTAGAGCTCAAAATGAGATGAATCCACTGCCCAAGTTAAGATAACCAAGTTTTCCATATTGTGACAACATTTGAGACTGAAAGAGCTACGACAAATCCTTAAAACAATCCAATATATCCCAAACTGCATGATGCCATGCATTATCCTTCATTTGTAAACCTTTGCTCAATGAGCACCAATGATCAGTCTAGAATGTTCATTTTAACTAGCCAATCAATTTGAGATGTCCACTCTAAATCGTACGAAACTTTTGATTTACATTTTCGGAATTTAAAGAATCCAACGCCCAAATAAAGCTAGCTCAATTTTCTCTAGTGTGATAAAATTGAAGACCAAAGTAGCTACGAGAAATCCTCCAAGTAATCCAATCTATCCCAAACTACGTGATGCCATGCATTATGATTCATTTCTACGCCTTCATTCAATGAGCACCAATGATCAGTTTAGAATGATAATTTTATTTGGCTGATCAACTTGAGATGTCTGCACTAAATAATCAGTAACTTTTGATTTCGAGTTCATAATGACACGAATCCAACGCCCAAATTAAGGTAGCTCAATTTTCTTTATTGTGACAAAATTTAAGACGGAAAGAGCTAGGACAAAGCCTCCAAGTAATACAATATATCCCGAACTGTGTGATGTGATGCATTATGCTTCAATTATACGCCCTTATTAAATGAGAACCAATCAGTTTAGAATGATCATTTTAACTAGCTGGTCAACTAGACATTTCCGCACAGAATTGTCTTTAACTTTTGATTTAAAGCTCAAAATGAGATGAATCCAATGCCCACGTTAAGTGAGCTCCATTTTCCATATTGTGAAAACATTTGAGGTGTAAAGAGCTACGACAATGCCTCAAAGTAATCCAATATATCCCAAACTGTGTGATGTCATGCATTATACTTCATTCATAAACCTTTGCTCAATGAGCACCAATAATCGTATGTAACCTTTGATTTACATTTCAGAATGACAAGAATCCTATGCCCAAGTAAAGTTAGCTCAATATTCGATATTGTGACAATATTTGAGACTGAAAAAGCTTCAACAACGCCTCCAAGTAATCCAATCTATCCCAAACTGCGTGATACCATGCACTATCCTTTTCTTATAGGCGTTTACTCGAGGAGCACATATGATCAGATTAGTATGATCATTTTCATTAGCCGATCTACTTGACATGCCCGCACTAAATCGTCCGTAACTTTTGATTTTTAGTTTAGAATGACACAAATCCAAGGTCAACGGTAAAATAGCTCAATATTGCATATTGTGACAATATTTGAGACCGAAAGAGCTACGACAAAGCCTCCAAGTAATCCAATCTATCCCAATCTGCGTGATGCCATGGATTATGCTTTATTTATAAGCCTTTACTCAAGGAGCATCAATGTTCAGTTTAGAATGTTCATTTTAACTGGCCGATCAACTTGACATGTACGCACTAAATTGTCCGTAACTTTTGATTCAGACTTAAAAATGACACAAATCCAACGCCCACATTAAGCATTCTCAATTTTCTAGATTATGACAAGATTTAAGACCAAAATAGCTACGACAAACCCTCCACATAATCTAATATATCCCAAACTGCTTGATGCCATGCATTATGCTTTATTTATACACCTTTACTCAATGTGCACCAGTGATCAGTTTATAATGATAATTTTAACTAGTTGATCAACTTGATCTGTCCGCACTACAATGTCTTTAACTTTTAATTTTGAGCTCAAAATGAGATGAATCCAACCCCATGTTAAGCTGGCCCAATTTTCCATATTGTGACAACATTTGAGACTCAGAGAGCTACGACAAAGCCTCAAAATAATCCAATATGTCCCAAACAGCATGATGCCATGCATTATCCTTCATTTGTAAACCTTTATTCAATGAGCACCAATGATCAGTTTAGAATGTTCATTTTAACTGGCCGATCAACTTGACATGTCCACACTAAATCGTACTTATATTTTGATTTACATTTCTGAATGACACGAGTCCAATGTCCAAGTAAAGCTAGCTCAATTTTCTATATTGTGATAAAATTAAAGACCAAAATAGCTACAAAAAATCCTCCAAGTAATCCAATCTATCCCAAACTGCGTGATGCCATGCATTATGTTTCATTTATAGGCCATTACTCAATGAGTACCAATAATCAATTAAGAATGATCATTTTAACTGGCTGATCAACTTGAGATGTCTGCACTAAATCGTCCGTAACTTTTGATTTAGAAGTCAGAATAACACGAATCTAACGCCCATGTTAAGGTAGCTCAATTTTTTATATTGTGACTTAATTTAACACGGAAAGAGCTATGATGAAGCCTCCAAGTAATACAATCTATCCCGGACTGCGTGATGCTACACATTATGCTTCATTAATAAGCATTTACTCAATGAGCAGCAATGGTCGGTTTATAATGATCATTTCAACTGCTCGATCAACTTGACTTGTCCGCATTAAATAGTTTGAAACTTTTGAATCAGAGCTCCGAATGACACGAATCCAAAGCCTATGTTAAGCTAGCTCAAGTTTCTCTATTGTGGAAAATTTAAGACTGAAATAGCTACGACAAAGCCTCCAAGTAATCCAATCTATCGCAAAATGGTTGATGCCATGCATTATGCTTCATTAATAAGCCTTTACTTAATGAGCACGAATGATAAGTTTAGAATGATTATTTTAACAGCCCGATCAACTTGACATGTCTACACAAAATCGTCCGTAACTTCTGATTCAGAGCTCAAAATGATATGAATCCAACGCCCACGTTAAGCTAGCTCAATTTTCTATATTGTGACAAAATTTAGAATTGAAATAGCTATGAAATAGCCTCCAAGGCATCGAATCTATCGCAAACTGCATGACACCACCCATTATTCTTCATTAACAAGCCTTTATTCAAAGAGCACCAATGATCAGTTTAGAATGATCATTTGAACTGGCTGATCAACTTGACTTGTCCGCACTAAATATGTTGTAACGTACTTTTGATTCAGAGCTCAGAATGACACGAATCCAATGCCCATGTTAAGCTAGTTCAATTTTCTATGTTGTGAAAAAATTTAAGACTAAAGTACCTACGACAAAGCCTCCAAGTAATCTAATCTATCGCAAACTGCTTGATGCAATGCATTATTCTTCATCAAGAAGCTTTTACTCAATGAGCACTAATGATCAATTTAGAATGATCATTTTAACTCGCCTCTCAACTTGACATGTCCGACAAAATAGACCGTAACTTTTGATTAAGAGCTCAGAATGCCACGAATACAATGCCTCCAAGTAATCGAATAAATTAGCTCAACTTTATATAATGTAAAAAAAATTTAGGACTAAAATAGTTACGACAAAGCCTCCAAGTAATCGAATCTATCGTAAAATGTGTGATGCCACTCATTGTGCTTCATTAATAAGCTTTTACTCAATGAGACCAAGGATTAGTTTAGAATTATTATTTTTCACTCGCTGATGAACTTGACATGTCTGCACAAAATCATCTGTAAATTTTGATTCAGAGCTCAGAATGACGCGAATCCAACACACACGTTAAGCAAGCTCAATTTTCTGAATTGTGTCAAAATTTAAGCCTGAAATAGCTACGACAAAGTCTTGAAGTAATCGAATCTATTGCTAACTATGTGATGCCACATATTATGCTTCATTAATAAGCCCTTACTGAATGCGCACCAATGTTAAGTTTAGAATGATCATTTGAACTGGCCGATCAACTTGACATGTCAACACCAAATTGTCCCTAACTTCTGATTCAGAGTTCAAAATGATACGAATCCAACGCCCACGTTAAGCTACCTCAATTTTCTATATTGTGACAAAATTAGAACTGAAATAGCTATGAAAAAGCCTTGAAGACTGCGTGAGGGCACATACTATTCTTCATTAATAAGCCTTTACTCAATGAGTATCGATGATCACTTTAGAATGATCATTTAAATTGGCCAATCAACTTGACTTGTCCGTACTAAATAGGCTGTAACTTTTGATTCAAAGCTCAAAATGACGTGAATCCAACGCCCACGTTAACCTAGCTCAATTTTCTCTATTGTGACAAAATTTAAGATTGATATAGCTACGACAAAGGCACAAAGTAATCGAATCTATCCCTAACTGCGTGATGGCATACATTATGGTTCATTAGTAAGACTTTACTCAATGAGCACCAATGATAAGTTTAGAATAATCATTTGAGCTGGACGATCAACTTGACATTTCCACATAAAATCTTACGTAACTTCTAATTCAAAGCTCAGAATGACATGAATCCAACGCCCACGTTAAGATAGATCAATTTTCTATATTGTGAAAAATTTAAGACTGAAATAGCTACGACAAAGCCTCAAAGTAATCCAATCTATCGCAAAACGCTTGATGACATGCATTATGCTTCATTAATAAGCCTTTACTCAATGAGCACCAATGATAAGTTTAGAATAATCATTTGAACTGGCCGATCAACTTGACATGTCGACACAAAATTGTCTGTAACTTTTGATTCAAAGCTCAGAATGACACGAATCCAACGCCCGCGTTAAGCTAGCTCAATTTTCTATATTGTGAAAAATTAAGACGTAAATAGCTACGACAAAGCCTCAAAGTAATCCGATATAACGCAAAACGCTTGATGACATGTATTATGCTTCATTAATAAGCCTTTACTCAATGAGAACCAATGATAAGTTTAGAATGATCATTTTAACTGGGCAATCAACTTGACTAGTCCACACAAAATCGTCTGCATCTTTTGATTCAGAGCTCATAATGATCCATCGCCCACGTTAAGCTAGCTATATTTTCTCTAGTGTTACAAAATTTAAGACTAAAATAGCTACGACAAAGCTTCCAAGTAATTGAATCTATCGCTAGCAGTGTGATGCCACACATTATGCTTCATTAAGAAGCCTTTACTAAATGAGAACCTATGATCAGTTTAGAATGATCCTTTTCACCCGACGATCAACTTTACTTGTCCACACTAAATAGGCTGTAACGTTTGATTCGGAGCTCAAAATGACACGAATCATACGCCACGTTAACCTATCTCAACTTTCTATATTGTGAAAAAATTTGGAACTGAAATAGCCATGACAAAGCCTCCAAATAATCAAAAATATCGCTAAATGTGTGATGCCACGCATTATGGTTCATTAATAAGCTTTTACTAAATGAGAACCTATGATCAGTTTAGAATGATCATTTTCACTCGCCGGTAAACTTGACCTGTCCACACAAAATCGTCTGTAACTTACTATTCAAAGCTCAGAATGACGTGAATGCAACGCCCACGTTAAGCTAGCTCAATTTTCTCTATTGCTACAAAATTTAATACTTAAATAGCTATGACAAAGCCTCGAAGTAATCGAATCTATCGCTAACTGTGCGATGCCACACATTATGCTTCATTAATAAGCCTTTACTTTATGAGCACCAATGATAAGTTTAGAATAATCATTTGAACTGGCCGGTCAACTTGACATGTCCACAAAAAATCATCTGTAATTTTTGATTCAGAGCTCAAAATGACATGAATCTAACGCCCACGTTAATCTAGCTCAATTTTCTATATTGTGAAAAAATTAAGACTGAAATAGCTACGAAAAAGCCTCAAAGTAATCCAATCTATCGCAAAATGCTTGATGACATGCATTATACTTCATTAATAAGCCTTTACTCAATGAGAACAAATGATAAGTGTAGAATGATCATTTTAACAACCAATCAACTTGACATGTCCACAAAAAATTGTCCGTAACTTCTGATTCAGAGCTCAAAATGATAAGAATCAATTTTCTATATTGTGACAAAATATAAGACGGAAAGAGCTACGACAAAGCCTCCAATTAATAAAATATATCCCAAACTGCGGATGCCATGCATTATGCTTCATTTATACGCCCTTACTCAATGAGCACCAATGATTAGTTTAGAATGATCATTTCAACTAGCTGATCAACTAGACATTTCCGCACTAAATTTTCTTTAACTTTTGATTTAAAGCTCAAAATGAGATGAATCCAATGCCCACGTTAAGTTAGCTCCATTTTTCATATTGTGAAAACATTTGAGACTTAAAGAGCTATGACAATGCCTCAAAGTAATCCCATATATCCCAAACTGCATGATGTTATACATTATACTTCAGTTGTAAACCTTTGCTCAATGAGCACCAATGATTAGTTTAGAATGTTCATTTTAACTGGCCGATCAACTTGACATGTCGACACTAAATCGTACGTAACTTTTGATTTACATTTTAGAATGACACGAATCCTATGCCCAAGTAAAGTTAGCTCAATATTCCATATTGTGAGAATATTTGAGACTGATCAGTTTAGAATGATCATTTTAACTGGCCGATTAACTTGACATCTCCCCACTAAATCGTCCGTAACTTTTGATTTAGTTTTCAGAATGACACGAATCCCACGCCCACGTTAAGCTAGCTCAATTTTCTATATTGGGATATTATTTAAAACTGAAAGACCTACTACAAAACCTCCAAGTAATCCAATGCATCCCAAACTGCGTGATGTCATGCATTATGCTTCATTTATTCGCCTTTAATCACAAAGCACCAATGATTAGGCTTTAATGATCATTTTAACTGCCCGATCAACTTGACATGTCCGCACTAAATCGTCCGTTACTTTTGCTTTAGAGTTTAGAATGACACAAATCTAATGCCCACGTTAAGCTACATCAATTTTCAATATCGCGACAAAGTTTTAAACCGAAATAGCTACGCCAAAGCCTCCAAGTAATCCAATCTATGCAAAACTGCGTGATGCCATACATTATCCTTCATTTATAAGCCTTTACTCAAGGAGCACAATTGATCAGTTTAGAATGATAATTTTAACTAGCTCATCAACTTGACATGTCCCCACTAATTCTTCTGTAACTTTTGATTTAGAGTTTAAAATGACACGAATCCAATACCCCCGTTAAGATAGATCAATTTCTATATTTTGAAAAAGTTTAAGAAAAAAATAGCTACAACAAAGCCTCCAAGTAATCCAATGTATTCAGAACTGCGTGATGCCATGTATTATGCTTTATTTATAAGCCTTTACTTAAGGAGCACAAATGATCAGTTTAGAATGATCATTTTAACTGGCGGATCAACTTGACATGTCCGCACTAAATCATCTGTAACTTTGATTTAGAGTTCAGAATGACACGAATCCGACGCCCACGTTAAGGTAGCTCAATTTTTTATATTGTAAGAACATTTGAGACTGAAAGAGCTACAATGAAGTGTCCGAGTAACCCAATCTATCCCAAACTGTGTGACGTTATGTATTATGCTTCATTTATATGCCCTTAGTAAAGGAGCAAAAGTGATCAGTTTAGAATGATCAATATAACTAGCTGATAACCTTGACATGTCCGCACTAAATAGTTCATAACTTTTAATTTAGAGTTCAGAATGACACAAATACAATGCCACGTTAAGCTAGCTCAATTTTATATATTGTGACATCATTTGAGACTGAAAGAGCTATGATAAAGCATCCATGTAATAAAATGCTTTATGATTCATTTATAAGCCTTTAATCACGGAACACCAATGTTCAGTTTAGAATGATCATTTTAACTGGCCAAACACTTTGACATGTCCGCACTAAATCAAATTTAACTTTTGATTTAGAGTTCAAAATGACAAAATCAAACACCCACGTTAAACTAGCTCAATTCTCTATAATGTGACAAAATCTATGATCGAAATAAATATGACAAAGCCTCCAAGTAATCCAATCTATCCCGAACTACGTGATATTATGCATTATGCTTCGTTTATACGCCATTACTCAAGTAGCAAAACTGATAAGTTTAGAACGATCATTGAAACTAGCTGATCAACCTGACATTTCCGCACTAAATCTTATTTAACTTTTTATGTAGAGCTCAAAATGATACGAATCCAATGCCCACATTAAACTAGCTCAATTTTCCATATTGTGACAACATTTAAGATTGAAATAGCTACTACAAAGCCTCAAAATAATCTAATGTATCCCAAACTACGTTATGTCATGCATTATGCTTCATTTATAAACCTATAATGACGGAGTACCAATGATCTGTTTAGTATTATCATTTTAACTGGCCGAACAACTTGACATGTCCGCAATAAATCATCCATAACTTCTGATTTAGAGTTTAGGATAACAGGAATCCAATGTCCACGTTAAGCTAGCTCAATCTTCTACATTGTGACTACATTTGAAACTAAAAGAGCTACAAAAAAGCCTCCAAGTGATCCAATGTATCCCAAACTGAGTGATGCCATGCATTATGCCTCATTTATAGTCCTTTACTCAAAGAGCACCAATGATTAGTTTAGAGTGCTCGTTTTAACTTGCCGATCAACTTGACATGTCCACAATATATCATCCGTAGCTAATGATTTAGAGTTGAAAATGAAATGAATCCAACGCCCACGTTAAGGTAGTTGAATTTTATATATTGTACCAAATTTAAGACCAAAATAGCTACAACAAAGCCTTCAAGTAATCCAATCTATCCAAAACTTTGTGATACCATTTATTATGCTTTATTTATAAGTGTTTACTCAAAGAGCGCCAATAATAAGTTCGGAATGATCATTTTAACTGGCTGGTCAAATTGACTTGTCCACAATAAATCGTCCGTAACTTTTGATTTAGAGTTCAAAATGACATGAATCCAATGCCATGTTAAGCTAGATCAATTTGCCATATTGGGACAACATTTGAGAATGACAGCGCTACGACAAAGCATACAAGTAATTCAACGTATCCCAAACTGCGTGAACACATGCATTATGCTTCATTTATAAGCCTTTACTCAAGAAGCACCAATTATCATTTTAGAATGATTATTTCAACTGTCCAATCAACTTTACATGTCCGCACTAAATCATATGTAACTTTTGATTTAGAGTGCAAAATGACACGAATGCAATGCCCACGTTAATCTAACTCAATTTTCTATATTTTTACAAAATTTAACACCGATATAGCTACGACAAAGCCTCCAAGTCATCCAATCTATCCCAAAATGTGTGATGCCATACATTATGCTACATTTATTACTTTACTCAAGGAGCACCATTAATCAGTTTAGAATAATAATTTAAACTAGCTGATCAACTTGCATGTCCGCACTAAATCGCCTTTAAGTTTTGATTTAGAGCTCAAATGACACGAGTCTAATGCCCACGTTAAGCTAGATGAATTTTCTGTATTGTGACAACATTTGAGTCTGATAGAGCTACAATAAGACCTCCAAGTAATCCGATGTATTATAAACTGCGTGATGCCATGCATTATCAGCATTTACTCAAGAGCACCAATAATTAGTTTAGACTGGTCGTTTTAACTGGCCGATCAACTTGACATGTCCACACTAAATCGTCTATAACTTTTGATTTAGAGTTCAAAATGACAAGAATCCAACGCCACGTTAAGCTACCTCAATTTTTTATATCTTAAAAAAATTTATGACTGAAATAGCTACAAAAAAACCTCCAAGAAATCAAATTTATCCCAAACTGTGTGATGTCATGCATTATGCTTCCTTTACAAGTCTTTACTTAGGAGCACCAATGATCAGTTATAATGATCATTTTAACTAGATGATCAACTTGACATATCCACACTAAATTGACTTTATCTTTATATTTAGAGCTCAAAATTACATGAGTCCAACGCCCTGGTTAAGCTAGCTAAATTTTCCGTATTGTGACAATATTTGAGACTGAAAGAGCAAAGATAAAGCCTCCAAGTAATCCAATGTATTCCAAACTGTGTGATGCCATGCATTATACCTCATTGATAAGCCTTTACTCCAACAACACCAATGATCAGTTTAGAATGATTATTTTAACTGGTTTATCAACTTGAGATGTACGCACTAAATCGTACGTAACTTTTGATTTAGAGTTCAGAATGACACAAATCCAAGAGCACGTTTAGCTACCTCAGTTTTTTATACAGTGAAAAATTTTAAGACCGAAATAGCTACGACAAAGCCTCCAAGTAATCAAATCTATCCCAAACTGTGTGACGTCATGCATTATGTTTCATTTATAAGTTTTTACTTAGGAGCACGAATGACCAGTTTAGAATGATCATTTTCACTGGCCGATCAACATGACATGTCCGTAGTAAATCATCCGTAACTTTTGATTTAGAGCTCAGAATCACACGAATCCAATGCCACATTAAGCAAGATCAATTTGCCATATTGTGGCAACATTTGAGACTGAAAGAGCTACCACAATGCCTCCGAGTAATTCAATGTATCCCAAACTACGTGAGGATATGCATTATGCTTCATTTATAAGTCTTTACTCAAGTAGCACCAATGATCATTTTAAGAGGCCGATCAACTTCACATGTCCTTACTAAATCGTCCATAACTATTGATTTAGAATTCAGAATGATACGAATCCAACACCACGTTAAGATACCTCCATTTTTTATATCTTGAAAATATTCAATAACCAAATAGCTACGACAAAGCCTCCAAGTAATCCAATCTATCCCAAACTGTGTGATGTCATTCATTATGCTTCATTTATAAGTGTTTACTTAAGAGCACCAATGATCAGTTTAGAATGATCATTTTAACTAGCTGATAAACTTGACATGTCCGCATTAAATCGTCTTTAACTTTTGTTTTATAGTTGAAAATGACAAGAATCCAACGCCATGTTACACTAGCTCAATTTTCCATATTGTGACAATATTTGAGAATGAAAGAGCTACTACAAAGCGTCCAAGTAATCCAATGTATCGCAAACCAAGTAATCCAATGTATCGCAAGCTGCATGATGCCATGCGTTACTTTTCATTTGTAAGCCTTTACTCAAGGAGCACCAACGATAAGTTTACAATGATCATTTTAACTAGCCGATAACCTTGACATGTCCGCACTAAATCGTCTTTAACATTTGATTTAGAACTAAAAATGACATGAGTCAAACGCCCACGTTATGGTATCTCAATTGTCATATTGTGACAACATTTCAGAATGACAGAGCTACTACAAAGCCTCCAAGTAATCCAATGGATCCCAAACTGCATGATGCCATGTGTTACTCTTCATTTATAAGTCTTTACTCAATGAGAACCAATGATCAGTTTAGAATAATCATTTTAACTGGCTGATCAACGTTACATGTCCGCACAGAGTCATCCATATCTATTGATTTAGAGTTCTGAATGACTCAAATCGAATGCTCACCTTAACCAAGCTCAATTTCCTATATTGTTACTACATTTAAGACTGAAAAAGCTAGGAAAAAGCCTCCAAGTAATCCAATGTGTACCAGACTACGTGATGCAATGCATTATTCTTCATTTATAAGCCTTTACTCAAAAAGCACCAATGATCAATTTAGAATTATCATTTTAACTATCTATTAAACTTGACATGCCCGCATTAAATTGTCTTTAACATTGGATTTAGAGCTCAAAATCACATGAGTCAAACGCCCAATTTAAGCTAGCTCAATTTTCAAAATTGTGACAACATTTGAGATTGAAACAGCTACTACAAAGCCTCCAAATAATCCAATGTATCCGGATCTGCATTATGCCATGCATTATGCTTCATTTATAATCGTTTACTCAAGGAACATTAGTAATTAATTTAGACTGATCATTTTAACTGGCGGATCAACTTCACCTGTCCACACTAAATCGTTCGTAAATTTGATTTTGAGTTCAGAATGACACCAATCCAGTGCTCACGCTAAACTAACTCAATTTTCTATATTTTGACAACATTTGAGACTGAAAGAGCTACGAAAAATCCTCCAAGTAATCCAATCTATCCCAAACTGCGTGATTCCATGCATTATGCTTCATTTATAAGCCTTTACTCAAGGATCACCAATGACAAGTTTAGGATGATCATTTTAACATGCCGATCAACTTGACATGTTTGTACTAAATCATCTGTAACTTTTGATTTAGTGTTCAAAATGACACGAATCCAACACCTACGTTAACCTAGCTCAATTTTTTATATTGTGACAACATTTGAGACTGAAAGAGCAAGGATAGAACCTCCAAGTAATCCAATGTATCACAAACAGAGTGATGCCATGCAGTATGCTTCATTTATCAGCCCACGCTAAGGTAGCTCCATATTTTATATTATGACAAAATTTAAGACTAAAATAGCTACGAGAAAGCCTCCAAGTAATCCAATCTATCCCAAACTGGGTGACGCCATACATTATGCTTCATTTCTATGCTTTTACGCAAGGAGCACCAATGAATAGTTTAGAGTTATCATATTAACTAGCTGATAAACTTCACATGTCCGCACTAAATCTTCTTTAGCTTTTGATTTACAGCTCAAATGGACATGAGTCCAATGCCCACGTTACCCTAGCTCAATTTTCTATATTGTGACAACATTTGATATTGAAAGAGCAACTACAAAGCCTCCAAGTAATCCAATGTATCCAAACTGCATGATGCCATGCGTTGCTTTTCATTTATAATCCTTTACTGAAGGAGCACCAACGATCAATTTAGAATGATCATTTTAACTAGCCAATCAACTTGACATGTCCGCACTAAATCGTCTTTGACATTTCATTTAGAGCTAAAAATGACATGTGTCAAACGCCCACGTTATGCTATATCAATTTTTCATATCGTGACAACATTTGAGACCGAAAGAGATACTACAAAGCGTCCAAGTAATCCAATGTATCCCAAACTGTGTGATGCCATGCATTACTCTTCATTTGTCAGCCTTTACTCAAGGAGCACCAACAATAAATTTAGATTGATAAAATTTTAACTGGCTGATCAACTTGACTTTTCTGCACTAAATCGCCTTTAATTTTTAATTTAGAGCTCAAAATGACATGAGTCCAACGCGCACGCTAACGTAGCTCAGTTTTGATATTGTGAGAACATTTGAGATTTAAAGAGCTACTAAAAAACCTTCAAGTAATCCAAGGTATCCCAAAATGCGTCATGCCATGCATTATGCTTCATTTATAAGCCTTTACTCAAGGAGCGCCATTGATCAGTTTTGAATGATCATTTTAACTGGCCGATCAACTTGAAATGTCCGCACTAAATCGTCCGTAACTTTTCATTTTGAGTTTATGATGACACGAATCCAACGCCAGCGTTTAGCTAGCTCAATTTTCTATATCGTGACAAAAATTAACACCGAAATTGCTTCGAAAAAGCCTCCAAGTTATCCAATCTATCCTAAACTACTTGATTCCATGCATTATGCTTCATTTATAAGACTTTACTTAAGGAGCACCAATGATCAGTTTAAAATGATCATTTTTACTAGCTGATCAACTTGAAATGTCCGCATTAAATCGTCTTTAATTTTTGATGTAGAGCTCAAAATGACACGAGTCCAATGCCCCCATTAAGCTAGCTCAGTTTTCCATATTGTGACAACATTTGAGAAAGAGCTACCACAAAGCCTCCAAGAAATGCAATGTATCCCAAACTGCGTGATGCCATGCATTATGCTTCATTTATAATCCTTTACTCAATGAGCACCAATGATCAGTTTAGAATGATAATTTTTACTAGCTGATCAACTTGACAAGGTGCAGTAAATTGTCCATAAATTTTGATTTAGAGTTCAGAATGAGACGAATCCAACGCTGATGTAAGATTGAGTTTCAATCTCACAAGCATTACGGCCGTGACTCGCAAGGCCTAGAATCTCTCTTGGCTTAAGCAGGCAAGGGAACTAAAAGGAGGGGGTTTTGATCGAATCAGAAGATCAAAGGTTAACCAAGGGAGTTTGAATCTCTCAAAGTAACCTGGCCATGGCTACAATAGAAAGGAAGTGAATCACACACTTAGTTTGTAAAGATCAAGAACAAGATTCAAATACAAGGCTTTAAAGAAAATACTTTGTATTCAACTTTTTATTTTAATGGCGGTCTATCTTTACAATGAGGTCATGCTGAGTTTATATAATGCTCATAGCAACGGTCATAAGGTATAAAAAGAGAAAAAGAAATCATACATCTAAAATATATGGCTGTTGGCCATTAATGTCTAGTTTGGTTTACAAGGAAAGTGTAGATGCTTGTATCTTGAGAGCTTTGGGGCGAATGTAAGGTGTCTAGGTACATCCTGTATGCTTTGGAAAGTCAAAAATTCGTGCCCAACTTGCAACTAGAGATATTGAAATCTGAACACATTAAGTGCACTTCGGTCCATATCTGGCAAGTCTTGGAGGAAAGGGATGCGCCTGATCCTATGGTGGCTGGTGCATGGTTGGTTGATTTTAGGCTTCCTTAGGGCCTTAATAATATCTCCTGGAAGTCATGTTTTTGTTTACAAGTGATTAAACCAATTGGTCATCTCACTTGCAATAAAACAGCTCCAATTGGTTCATTTGAAGGCACGGATGGACCCGCCTTGTCCAAGGCGTATTTTCACTTCTAGAAGTGCTTAAGAGGGCCCATAGAAGTACCAAGAAGACTACTGGTCGCCAAAGAAATGTTTGGAGACTCTCATATATGGAAAGTTCCAAATATGATAAGTTTTGGCAACTCCAACTTGATGTATGGTGCATGACTTGATCTGGTCTGGTTTGGGGTGACGTCCATGTCGCCGCGTGTCCTCTGTAAGTCAGGATTATAGGCCAGGTTTGGTCTTGGAAGTCAGGAAGTCATGTTCTGGTCAGTCAGGAAGTCATGTTCTGGAAGTCTTGATCTGGTCCATGTTCGACGCGTGTCCGCTTTTTGGTAAGGCTTGAAGTCAGGAAGATACGCCCCTGTATCCTTTTGCACGTATTTGGCCACCTTTTTGTTCCTTGGGCCGGCCGTGCAAGGCAGTTGGCCGGGGGTTGGGCCGATGACCTCATCAAACGCCAACCCTAAACGACCTCAATTTTTTGTACTGTGACAACATTTTAGACTGAAAGATCTACGAAAAAGCCTCCAAGTAATCCAATATATCCCAAACTGCGTGATGCCATGCATTATGCTTCATGTATAAGCCTCTACTCAAGTAGCACCAATGATGAGTTTAGAATGATCATTTTAATTGCCGATCAACTCAACATGTCCGCACTAAATCGTCTACAACTTTTGATTGAGAGTTCAAAATAACACGAATCCAACGCCCAGGTTAATATAGATCCATTTTCCATATTGTCACAACATTTGAGATGGACAGAGCTACAAAAAAGCCTCCAATTAATCCAATGTATCCAAAACTACGTGATGCCATGCATTATACTTCATTATAAGCCTTTACTTAAAGAGCACCATTGATCAGTTTAAAATGATCATTTTAACTGGTCGATCAACTTGACATGTATGCACCAAATTGTCCGTAACTTCTGATTTAGAGTTAAAAATGACATCAATCCAACGCCCAAGTTAAGCTAGCTCAATTTTCTATATTATGATCAAATTTAAAACCGAAAACTACAAAGCCTCCATGTAAGCCAATTTTATCCAAAACTGCGTGATGCCATGCATTATGCTTCATTTATAAGTCTTTACTCAAGTAGCACCAATGATTAGTTTAGACTGATCATTCTAACTAGCTGATCAACTTGACATGTCCGTACTAAATCACCTTTAACTTTTGATTTAGAGCTTAAAATGACATGAGTCCAATGCCCACCTTAAGCCTTCTCAATTTTCCATATTGTGACAACATTTGAGAATGAAAGAGCTACCACAAAGCTTCCAAGTAATCCAATATATCCCAAACTGCGTAATGCCAAACATTATGCTTCATTTATAAGCCTTTACTCAAGGAGCACTAATGATAAATTTAAAATGATCCTGTTAACTAGATGATCAAGTTGACATGTCCGTACTAAATCGTCTTTAACTTTTGATTTATAGCTAAAAATGACATGAGTCCAATGCCCACTTTAATCTAGCTCAATTTTCCATATTGTGACAACATTTGAGAGTAAAAGAGCTACTACAAAGCCTCCAAGTAATCCAATGTATCCCATGCATTATGCTTCATTTATAAGCCTTTACTCATGTAGCACCAATAATCAGTTTAGAATGATCATTTTAACTGGCCGATCAACTTGACATGTTTGCACTAAATTGTTCATAACTGTATATTTAGAGTTTAGAATGACACGAATCCAATGTCCACGTTAAGCTATCTCAATTTTCAATATTGTAAAATTATTTTTTACTAAAAGAGCTACGACAAAGCCTTCAAATCTATCCCAAACTAGGTGATGCCATGCATTATGTTTCATTTATACGCCTTTACTCAAGGAGCACCAATGATCAGTTTAGAATGACCATTTTAACTAGTTTATCAGCCTTAAGTTTCCGCACTAAATTGTCTTTAACTTTTGATTTAGAGATCAAAATAACATGAATCCAATGCCCACATTAAGCTGTATCACTTTTCCATATTGTGAGAACATTTGACACTCAAAAAGCTACTACGAAGCCTGCAAGTAATATAATGTATCCCACATTGCGTGATGCCATATATTATGCTTCATTTATAAGCATTTACTCAAGGAACACAAATGATTAGTTGAGAATGATAATTTTAACTGGTCGATCAACTTGAAATATCCGCACTAAATCATTCGTAACTTTTCATTTGGAGTTCAGAATGACACGAATTTAACGCCCACGTTAAGCTTGTTCAATTTTCCATATTGTGACAACATTTGAGACTGAAGGAGCTATGAAAAAGCTTCTAAGTAATCCAATGTATCCCAAACTATGTGAAACCATGCATTATGCTTCATTTATAAGTCTTTACTCAAGGAGCATCAATGATCAGTTTAGAATTATCATTTTAACCGGCCGATCAATTTGGCATGTCCGCTGTAAATCATCCGTCACATTTGATTTCGAGTTCAGAATGACACGAATCCAACGCCCACATTAAGCTAGCTCCATATTCTATATTGTGACAAATTTAACACTGAAATAGCTACGAAAAAAGTCTCCAAGTAGTCAGATATATCCAAACTGCGTGATGCCATGATTTATGCTTCTTTATAAGCTTGTACTCAAGGAGCACCAATGATCACTTTAGAATGATCATTTTAGTGGGCTGATCAACTTGACATTTCCGTACTAAATCATCCGTAACTTTTGATTTAAAGTTCACAAAGACACGAATCCAGTGCCCACGTTGAGCTAGCTCAATTTTCTATATTGTGACAACATTTTTGAGTGAAAGAGCTATGACAAAGCCTCCAAGTAATCCAATGTATCCCAAACTGCGTGATGCCATGCACTATACTTCATTTATAAGCGCTTACTCAAGGAGCACCAATGATTATTTTAGAATGATCATTTTAATTGGCCGATCAACTTGACATGGTTGCACTAAATCATCTATAACTTTTGATTAGGAATTCAGAATGACACGAATCTAACGTCCACGCTAGCTCAATATTCTATATTATGGCAAAATCTAACACTGATATAGCAACAAAAAAGCGTTTACTCAAGGAGACACTCATTATGCTTCTTTATAAAGTTTTACTCGAGCAGCACTAATGATCAGTTTAAAATGATCATTTTCACTAGCTGATCAACTTGACATGTCCACACTAAATCGCCTTGAACTTTTGATTTAGAGCTCAAAATAACATGAGTCCAGTGCCCGCATTAAACAAGCTATATTTTCCATATTGGGAAAACATTTGAGACTGATAGAGCTATGAAAAATCCTCCAAGAAATCCAATGTATCCCAAACTGCGTGAAGCCATGTATTATGCTGCATTTATAAGACTTTCCTCAAGGAGCACCAATGATCAGTTTAGAATGATCATTTTAACTGGCCGATCAACTTGACATGTCCGCACTAAATCGTCCATAACTTTTGATTTAGAGTTCAGAATGACACGAATCTAACGCCCATGTTAAGCTGGCTCAATTTTATGTATTGTGACAACATTTTAGACCAAATGACCTACGAAAGAGCATCCAAGTAATCCAATGTTTCCCAAAATGCATGATGCCACGCATGATGCTTCATTTATAAGCCCTTACTCAAGGAGTACCAATGCTAAATGATTTTAAGTGGCCGATAACCTTGACATATCCGCACTAAATCATCTGTAACTTTTGATTTAGAGTTCAGAATGACACGAATCCAACGCCCACGTTAAGCTAGCTCAATTTTCTATATTATGACAAATTTAGCACCGAAATAGCTACGAAAAAGTCGCCAAGTAATCAGTTCTATCCCAAACTGCGCGATGCCATGATTTATGTTTCTTTATAAGCCTGTACTCAGTGGGAACCAATGATCAGTTTAGAATGATCATTTTAACTAGCTGATCAACTTGACATGTCCGCACTAAATCGTTTTTAGCTTTTTATTTAGAGCTCAAAATAACATGAGTCCAATGCCCCCATTAAGCTAGCTCAATTTTCCATATCATGACAATATTTGAGACTGAAACAGCTACTACAAAGCCTCCAAGATATCCATTGCATCCCAAACTGCGTGATGCCATGCATTATGCTTCATTTATAACTCTTACTCAAGGAGCACCAATGATCAATTTAGAATGATCATTTTAACTGGCCAATCAACTTGACATGTCCGCACTAAAACGTCTAGAACTTTTGATTTAGAGTTCAGAATCGCCCACGTTAAGCTAGGTCAATTTTCTATATTGTGACAAAATCTAACACCGAAATAGCTAAGAAAGGCCCTCCAAGTAATACAATCTATCCCGAACTGCGTGATGCCATGTATTATGCTTCATTTAGAAGCCTTTAGTCAATGAGCACCAATGATAAGTTATAAATGATCATTTTAACTAGCTGATAAACTTGACATATCCGCACTAAATCTTTTTTATCTTTTGATTTACAGCTCAAAATAACATGAACCCAACGCTCACTTTAAGATAGCTCAATTTTCCATATTGTGACAACATTTGAGACTGAAAGAGCTACTATAACATCTCCAAGAAATCCAATGTATCCCAAACTACATGATGCCATGCATTATGCTTCATTTATAAGCCATTACTCAAGGAGCACCAACGATTAGTGTAGAATGATCATTTTAACTGGTTAATCAACTTGACCTGTCCGTACTAAATCGTTTCTAACTTTTGATTTAGAGCTAAAAATAACATAAGTCCAATGCCCACATTAACCTAGCTCAATTTTCTATATTTTGACAACATTTGAGACTGAACAAGCTATGAAAAATCCTTCAAGTAATCCAATGCATCTTAAACTGCGTGATGCCATACATTATGCTTAATTTATAAGCCTTTACTCAAAGAGCACGAATGATCAGTTTATAAGGATCATTTTAACTAGCTCATCAACTTGTCATGTCCGCACGAAATTGTCTTTAACTTTTGATTTAGAGATCAAAATAACATGAGTCCAACCACACCTTAAGGTAGCTAAATTTTCCATATTGTGACAACATTTGAGACTGAAAGAGCTACGAAGATACCTCTATGTCATTCAATGTATCCCAAACTGCGTGAAGCCATGGATTATGATTCATTTATAAGCCTTTACTGAAGGAGCACAAATGATCAATTTAAAATTATCATTTTGACTAGCCGATCAACTTGACATGTCTGCACTAAATCATCCGTATTTTTTGATTTAGAGTTCAGAATGACACAAATCCAACGCCCACGTTAAGGTAACTCAATATTCTATATTATGACAAAGTTTAACACCAATTAGAAACCAAAAAGCATCCAAGTAATCCAATATATCCCAGGCTGCGTGATGCCATGGATTATGCTTCTTTATAAGCCTTTACTCAAATAGCACCAATGATCAATTTAGAATGATCATTTTAACTAGGTGATCAGCCTTACATATCCGAACATATTCATCTTTTACTTTTGAATTAGAGCTCAAAATAACATGAATCCAACACCCACATTAACCTAGATCAATTTTCCATATTGTGAGAACATTTGAGAGTAAAAGTGCTACTACAGAACCTCAAAGGAATACAATGTATCCAAAATTGCGTGATGTCATGCATTATCCTTCATTTATAAGCCTTTACTCAAGGAGCACCAATGATCAGTTCAGAATGATCATTTTAACTGGCCAATCAACTTAACAAGTACGCACCCAATCGTTTGTAACTTTTGATTAGAGTTCAAAACGACACGAATTAAGTGCCCACATTAAGCTAGCTCAATTCTCTATATTGTGAGAACATTTGAGACTGAAAAAGCTATGAAAAACCCTCCAAGTAATCCAATGCATCCCAAACTGCGTGATGCCATACATTATGCTTAATTTATAAGCCTTTACTCAAGGAGCACCAATGATCAGTTTATAAGGAACATTTTACTAGCTCATCAACTTGACATGTCCACACTAAATCGTCTTTAACATTGATTTGGAGCTCAAAATAACCTGAGTCCAACCCCACCTTCAGGTAGCTCAATTTTCCATATTGTGACAACATTTGAGACAGAAAGAGCTACGAAGAAACCTCTATGTCATCCAATGTATCCCAAACTGCGTGAAGTCATGCATTATGCTTCATTTATAAGCCTTTACTTAAGGAGCACCAATGATCAATTTAGAATTATCATTTTGACTAGCCGATCAACTTGACATGTCTGAATTAAATAGTCCGTATTTTTTGATTTAGAGTTCAGAATGATACGAATCCAACGCCCACATTAAGGTAACTCAATATTCTATATTATGACAAAATTTAACACCAAAATCGAACCCAAAAAGCCTCCAAGTAATCCAATATATCCCAGGCTTCGTGATGCCATGGATTATGCTTCTTTATAAGCCTTTACTCAAGTAGCACCAATGATCAATTTACAATGATCATTTGACTAGCTGATCAACCTTACATGTCCGCACCTAATCATCTCTAACTTTTGAATTAGAGCTCAAAATAACATGAATCTAACACCCACTTTAACCTAGATCAATTTTCCGTATTGTGAGAACTTTGTAGACTAAAAGTGCTACTACAAAACCTCCAAGGAATACAATGTATCCAAAACCACGTGATGTCATGCATTATCATTCATTTACAAGCCTTTACTCAAGGGGCACCAATGATCAGTTTAGAATGATCATTTTAACTGGCCGATCAACTTGACATGTACGCACCCAATCGTTTTTAACTTTTCATTTAGAGTTCAAAACGACACGAATTAAATGCCAACGTTAAGGTAGCTCAATTTTCTTTATTTTTACAAAATTTCATATCAAAATAACCACGAAAGAGCCTCCAAGTAATCCAATCTATCCCAAAATACGTGATGCGATGCATTATGCTTCATTTATAAGCCTTTAATCAAGAAGCTCCAATGATCAGTTTAGAATGATCATTTTAACTAGCTGATCAACTTGACATGTCCGCACTAAATTGTCTTTAACATTTGATTTGGAACTCCAAATAACATATTGTGACAACATTTGAGACTGAAAGAGCTACGAAAAAACCTCGATGTTATCAAATTTATCCCAAAGTTCATGAAGCCATGCATTATGCTTAATTTATAAGCCTTTACTCAAGTAGCACAAATAATCAGTTTAGAATAATCATTTTAACTCGCCGATCAACTTGACATGTCCGCATTTAATCGTCCGTAACTTTTGATTTAGAGTTCGGAATGACACCAGTCCAACGCCCACAATAAGCTAGCTCAATATTCTATATTGTGACAAAATTTAACACCGAAAACGCAACAAAAAGGCCTCCAAGTAATCCAATCTATCCCGAACTGCGTGATGCCCTGCATTATGTTTCATTTATAAGACTTTACTAAAGGAGCACCAATGATCAGTTTAGAATGACCATTTTAACTAACTGATCAGCCTTACATGTCCGCACTAAATTGTCTTTAACTTTTATTTTAGAGATCTAAATAACATGAATCCAACGCTCACATTAAGCTGGATCAATTTTCCATATTGTGAGAACATTTGAAACTGAAGGAGCGACTACGAAGCCTCTAAGTAATCTAATGTATCCCAAACTACGTGATGCCATACATTATCCTTAATTTATAAGCCTTTACTCAACGAACACAAATGATTATTTTAGAATGATCATTTTAACTGGTCGATCAACTTGAGATGTCCACACTAAATCGTGCATAACTTTTGATTTGGAGCTCAGAATGACAGGAATCTAATGCCCACGTTAAGCTTGTTCATTTTCCATATTGTGACAACATTTTCATACTGAAAGAGCTATGAAAAAGCTTCTAAATAATCCAATGTATCCCAAACTATGTGAAGTCATGTATTATGCTTCATTTCTATGTCTTTACTCAAGGAGCACCAATGATCAGTTATAATTATCATTTTAACCGGCCGATCAACTTGGCATGTCCGCAGTAAATCGTCACTAACCTTTGATTTAGAGTTCAGAATGACACGAATCCAACACCCACGTTAAGCTAGCTTCATATTCTATATTGTGACAAAATGTAACACCGAAGCAGCAACGAAAAAGCGCCCAAGTTTTCCAATCTATCCCAAACTGCGTGATGTCATCCATTATGCTTCTTTATAAGCCTTTACTCAAGGAGCACCAGTGATCAGTTTAGAATGATCATTTTAACTAGCTGATCGACCTAACATGTCAGCAGTACAAAGCCTCCAAGATATCCATGGCATCCATAACTCTTACTCAAGGAGCACCAATGATCAATTTAGAATGATCATTTTAACTGGCCGATCAACTTGACATGTCCGCACTAAAACATTCCGAACCTTTTATTCAGAGTTCAAAATGACAAGAATTCAATGCCCACGTTAAGCTAGGTCAATTTTCTATATTGTGACAAAATCTAACACCGAAATGGCTAAGAAAAGCCCTCCAAGTAATACAAACTATCCCGAACTGCGTGATGCCATGTATTATGCTTCATTAGAAACCTTTAATCAAGGAGCACCAATGATAGGTTAAGAATGACCATTTTAACTAGCTGATCAACTTGACATATCCGCACTAAATCTTCTTTATCTTTTGATTTAGAGCTCAAAATAACCTGAACCCAACGCCCACTTTAAGCTAGCTAAATTTGCCATATTGTGACAACATTTGTGACTGAAAGAGCTACTACAACATCTCCAAGTAATCGAATGTATCCCCAACTACGTGATGCCATGCATTATGCTTCATTTATAAGCCATTACCAAGGAGCACCAACAATCAGTGTAGAATGATCATTTTAACTGGTTGATCAACTTGACATGTCCGCACTAAATCGTCTTTTAACTTTTGATTTTGAGCTCAAAATAACATAAGTCCAACAACCACATTAACCTAGCTCAACTTTCTATTTTGTGACAACATTTGCGACTGAAAAAGCTTTGAAAAAGCCTCCAAGTAATCCAATGCATCCCAATCTGCGTGATGCCATACATTATGCTTAATTTATAAGCCTTTACTCAAGGAGCACCTATGATCAGTTAATAAGGATCATTTAGACTAGCTCATCAACTTGACATGTCCGCACTAAATTGTCTTTAACTTTTGATTTATAGCTCAATATAACATGAGTCCAACCCCACTTTAAGGTAGCTCAATTTTCCATATTGTCACAACATTTTAGACTGAAAGAGCTACTAAGAAACCTCTATGTCATCCAATGTATCCCAAACTGCGTGAAGCCATGCATTAGGCTTCATTTATAAGCTTTTACTGAAGGAGCACCTATGATCAATTTAGAATTATCATTTTAACTAGCCGATCAACTTGACATGTCCACACTAAATCATCTGTAACTTTTGATTAAGAGTTCATAATGGCACGAATCCAATGCCAACGTTAAGGAAACTCAATATTCTATATTAGGACAAAATCTAACACCAAAATAGAACCCGAATAGCCTCCAAGTAATCAAATATATCCCAAGCTGCGTGATGCCATAGATTATGCTTCTTTATAAGCCTTTACTCAAGTAGCACCAATGATCAATTTAGAATAATCATTTTAACTAGCTGATCAACCTTACATGTCCGCACGTAATCATCTTTAACTTTTCAATTAGAGCTCAAAATAACATGAATCCATCACCCACATTAACCTAGATCAATTTTCCATATTGTGAGAACATTTGAGACTAAAAGTGCTACTACATAACCTCCAAGGAATACAAAGTATCCAAAACTGTGTGATGTCATGCATTATCCTTTATTTATAAGCCTTTACTCAAGGAGCACCAAATGATCAGTTGAGAATGATCATTTTAACTGGCCGATCAACTTGGCATGCACGCACCCAATAGTTTGTAAATTTTGATTTATAATTCAAAACGACACGAATTAAATGCCCATGTTAAGCTAGCTCAATTTTCTATATTGTGACAACATTTGAGACTGAAAAAGCTATGAAAAAGCCTTCAAGTAATCCAATGCATCCCAAACTGCGTGATGCCATACATTATGCTTAATTTATAAGCCTTTAATCAAGGAGCACCAATGATCAGTTTATAAGGATCATTTTAACTAACTCATCAACTTGACATGTGCGCAATAAATCGTCTTTAACTTTTGATATAGGTCTCAAAATAACATGAGTCCAACCCCACCTTAAGGTTGCTCAATTTTCCATATTGTGACAACATTTGAGACTGAAAGAGCTACGAAGAAACCTCTATGTCATCCAGTGTATCTCAAACTGCGTGAAGCCATGCATTATTCTTCATTTATAAGCCTTTACTGAAATAGCACCAATGATCAATTTATAATTATAATTTTAACTAGCCGATAACCTTGACATGTCCGCACTAAATCTTCCGTAACTTTTGATTTAGAGTTTAGAGTGACACGAATCCAACGCCCACGTTAAGGTAACTCATTATTCTATATTTGGACAAAATTTAACACGAAAATAGAACCAAAAAAGCCTCAAAGTAATCCAATATATCCCAGGCTGCGTGATGCCATGGATTATGCTTCTTTATAAGCCTTTACTCAAGTAGCACCAATGATCAATTTAGAATGATCATTTTAACTAGCTCATCAACCTTACATGTCGGCACGTAATCATCTTTAATTTTTGAATTAGAGCTCAAAATAACATGAATCCAACACCCACATTAACCTAGATCAATTTTCCATATTGTGAGAACATTTGAGGCTAAAAGTGTTACTACAGAACCTCCAAGGAATACAATGTATCCAAAACTGCGTGATGTCATGCATTATCCTGCATTTATAAGCCTTTACTGAAGGAGCACCAATGATCAGTTCAGAATGATCATTTTAACTAGCCGATCAACTTGACATGTATGCACCCAATCGTTTGTAACTTTTGATTTAGAGTTCAAAATGACATGAATTTAATGCCCACATTACGCTAGCTCAATTTTCTATATTGTGACAACAGTTGAGACTGAAAAAGCTATGAAAAAGCATTTAAGTAATCCAATGCATCCCAAACTACGTGATGCCATACATTATACTTAATTTATAAGCCTTTACTCAAGGAGCACCAATGATCAATTTATAAGGATCATTTTACCTATCTCATCAACTTGACATGTCCGCAATAAATCATCTTTAACTTTTGATTTAGAGCTCAAAATAACATGAGTCCAACCCCACCTTAAGGTAGCTCAATTTTCCATATTGTGACAACATTTGAGACAGAAAGAGCTACGAAGAAACCTCTATGTCATCCAATATAACATAAAATGCGTGAAGCGCATTATGCTTCATTTATAAGCCTTTACTGAGGGAGCACCAATGATCAATTTAGAATTATCATTTTGACTAGCCGATCAACTTGACATGTCCGCACTAAATAATCCGTAATTTAGAGTTCAGAATGACATGAATCCAACGCCCACATTAAGGTAACTCAATATTCTATATTATGACAAAATTTAACACCAAAATAGAACCCAAAAAGCCTACAAGTAATCCAATATATCCCAGGCTGTGTGATGCAATGGATTATGGTTCTTTATAAGTCTTTACTCAAGTAGCACCAATGATCAATTTAGAATGATCATTTTAACTAGCTAATCAACCTTTCATGTCTGCACGTAATCATCTTTAACTTTTGAATTAGAGCTCAAAATAACATGAATCCAATACCCACATTAACCTAGATCAATTTTCCATATTGTGAGAACCTTTGAGACTAAACGTGCTACTTCAAAACATCCGAGGAATACAATGTATTCAAAACTGTGTGATGTCATGCATTATCCTTCATTTATAAGCCTTTACTCAAGGAGCACCAATAATCAGTTTATAATGATCATTTTAACTCGCCGATCAACTCGACATGTACGCACCCAATCGTTTGTAACTTTTGGTTTAGAGTTCAAAACAACAAGAATTAATTGCCCACGTTAAGCTAGCTCAATTTTCTATATTGTTACAAAAGTTCACACCAAAATAGCCACGAAAGAGCCTCCAAGTAATCCAATCTATCCTAAAATACGTGAGGCAATGCATTATGCTTCTTTTATAAGCCTTTACTCAAGTAGCTCCAATAAACAGTTTAGAATGATCATTGTTTTTAACTAGCTGATCAACTTGACATGTCCACACTAAATTGTCTTCAACATTTGATTTGGAGCTCCAAATAACATATTGTGACAACATTTGAGACTGAAAGAGCTACGAAAAAACTTCCATTTTATCAAATTTATGCCAAAGTACGTGAAGCCATGCATTATGCTTAATTTATAAGCCTTTACTCAAGGAGCACCAATAATCAGTTTACAATAATTATTTTAACTGGCCGATCAACTTGACATGTCCGCACTAAATCGTCTGTCACTTTTGATTTAGATTTCGGAATGACACGAATCCAATGCCCACGCTAAGCTAGCTCAATATTCTATACTGTGACAAAATTTAACACTGAAAAAGCAACAAAAAACCTCCAAGTAATCCAATCTATCCCAAACTGCGAGATGCCTTGAATTATGTTTCATTTATAAGCATTTACTAAAGGAGCACCAATGATCAGTTTAGAATGACCATTTTAACTAACTGATCAGCCTTCCATGTCCGCACAAAATTGTCTTTAACTTTCGATTTAGAGATCAAGATAACATGAATCCAACGCCCACATTAAGCTGGATCAATTTTCCATATTGTGAGAACATTTGACACTGAAAGAGCTACTACGAAGCCTCCAAGTAATATAATGTATCCAAAAAGTGTTATGCCATACATTATGCTTAATTTATAAGCCTTTACTCAAGGAACACAAATGATTATTTTAGAATGATCATTTTAACTGATCGATCAACTTGACATGTCCGCACTAAACCGTGCGTAACTTTTGATTTGGAGTTCAGAATGACATGAATCTAACGCCCACGTTAAGCTTGTTCAATTTTCCATATTGAGACAACATTTGATACTGAAAGAGCCAACATTTGATACTATGAAAAAGCTTCTAAGTAATCCAATGTATCCCAAACTATGTCAAGTCATGTATTATGCTTCATTTCTAAGTCTTTACTCAAGGAGCACCAATGATCAGTTTAGAATTATCACTTTAACCGGCCGATCAACTTGGTATGTCAACAGTAAATCGTGAGTAACCTTTGATTTAGAGTTCAGAATGACACGAATCCAACTTCCACATTAAGCTAGCTCCATATTCTATATTGTGAAAAAATGTAACACCGAAGCTGCAACTAAAAAGCGTCCAAGTTGTCCAATGTATCCCAAACTGTGTGATGTCATCCATTATGCTTCTTTATAAGCCTTTACTCAGGGAGCACCGATGATCAGTTTAGAATGATCATTTTAACTAGCTGATCGACCTAACATGTCGGCACTAAATCGTCTTTAACTATGGATTTAGAGCTCAAAATAACATGAGTCCTACACCCACATTAAGCTAGCTTAATTTTCCATATTGTGAGAATATTTGAGACTACAAGAGCTACTATAAATCCTCAAAGTAATCCAATGTATCCTAAACTGCATGATGTAATGCATTATGCTTCATTTATAAGCCTTTACTCAAGAAGCACCAATGATCAGTTTAAAATGATCATTTTAACTGATCGATCAACTTGACATGTCCACACTAAATCGGTGATAACTTTTTGTTTAGAGTTCAGAATGACACGAGTACAAAACCCACGTTAAGTTAGCTCAATTTTCTATGTCGTGACAACATTTGAGACTGAAAGAGCTACAACAAAGTGTCCAAGTAATCCAATGTATCCAAACTACGTGATGCCATGCATTATTATGCTTCATTTTTATGCCATTGCTGAAGGAGCACCAATGATTAGTTTAGAATGATCATTTTAATTGGCCAATCAACGTAACATGTACGCACTAAATCGTCTATAACTTTTAATTTAGAGTTGTGAATGACACAAATCTAACGCCCACGTTAAGCTTGCTCAAATTTCCAAATTGTGACAACATTTGAGACTGAAAAAGCTTCAAAAAAGCCTCCAAGTAATCCAATCTATCCCAAACTGTCTGATGTCATGCATTATGCTTCATTTATAAGTCTTTACTCAAGGATCACCAATGATCATTTTAGAATTATGATTTTAATTGGCAGATCAACTTAACTTGTGCGTACTAAATCGTCCGTAACTTTTGATTTAAAGTTCAGAATGACACGAATCTAACGCCCACATTAATCTTGGTCAATTTTCCATATTGTGACAACATTTGAGAATGAAAGAGCTATGAAAAAGCTTCTAAGTAGTACAATGTATCCAAATTTTGTGATGCCATGCATTATGCTTCATTTATAGCCTTTACTCAAGAAGCACCAATGATCAGTTAAGATTTAACATTTTAACTGGCCGATCAACTTGACATGTCCACACTAAATCGTCCATAATTTTTTATTTAGAGTTCAGAATGACACGAATCAAACACCCACGTTAACCTAAATCAATTTTCTGTATTGTAACAACATTTGAGACTAAAGGAGCTACGACAAAGCGTCCAAGTAATCCAATGTATCCTTACCTCCGTGATGCAATGCAATATGCTTCATTTACGAGCCTTTACTCAAGGAGCACCAATGATCAGTTTCGAATTATCATTTTATCTGGCCGATAAACTTGACATGTTCACACTAAATCGTGCGTAACTTTTGATTTAGAGTTCAGATTTACACGGAAATCCAATGCCCATGTTATGCTAGCTCAGTATTCTATATTGTGACAAAATTTAACACCGAAATAGCAACAAAAAAGCCTCTATGCAATCCAATCCATCTCAATTGTGTAATGCATTGTATTATGCTTCATTTATAAGCCTTTATTGCAATTGGCACCAATGATAGGTTTATAATGATTATTTTAACTAGCTGATCAACATGACAAGTATGCACAAAATCGTCTTTACCTTTTGATTTAGAGCTTAAAATGACATGAGTCCAAGGCCTACGTTAACTAGCTCAATTTTCCATATTGTGACAACATTTGAGCCTGAAAGAGCTAGTACAAAGCCTCCAAGTATTCCAATGTACCCTGAATTGCGTGATGTCATGCATTATTATTCATTTATATGCCTTTACTCAAGGAGCACCATCAATCAGTTTGGAATGATCATTTTAACTGGTCAATCAACTTGACATGTCCTCACTAAATTGTCCGTAACTTTTGATTTAGAGTTCTGAATGATCATTTTACCGATGATCAGTTTAGAATGATCATTTTAACTAGCTGATCGACCTAATATGTCGGCACTAAATCGTCTTTAACTATTGATTTAGAGCACAAAATAACATGAGTCCTACACCCACATTAAACTGGCTTAATTTTCCATATTGTGAGAGCATTTGAGACTATAAGAGCAACTATATATCCTCAAAGTAATCCAATGTATCATAAACTGTATGATGTCATGCATTATGCGTCATTTATAAGCCTTTATTCAAGGAGCACTAATGATCAGTTTAAAATGATCATTTTAACTGATCGATCAACTTGACATGTCAGCACTAAATCGGTCATAACTATTTGTTTAGAGTTCAGAATGACACGAGTCCAAAACCCACGTTAAGTTAGCTCAATTTTCTATGTCGTGACAACATATGAGACTGATAGAGCTACGACAAAGCGTCCAAGTAATCCAATGTATCCAAACTACGTGATGCCATTCATTATTATGCTTCATTCTTATGCCATTGCTAAAGGAGCACCAATGATTAGTTCAGAATGATCATTCTAATTGGCCGATCAACCTAACATGGACGCACTAAATCGTCTGTAACTTTTGATTCAGAGTTGTGAATGACACAAATCTAACGCCCACGGTAAGCTTGCTCAAATTTCCATATTGTGACAACATTTGAGACTGAAAGAGCTTCGATAAAGCCTCCAAGTAATCCAATGTATCCCAAACTGTTTGATGCCATGCATTATGCTTCATTTATAAGTCTTTACTCAAGGATTACCAATGATCATTTTAGAATTATGACTTTAATTGGCAGATCAACTTGACTTGTGCGAACTAAATCATCCGTAACTTTTGATATAAAGTTCAGAATGACACGAATCTAACGCCCACATTAATCTTGGTCAATTTTCCATATTGTGACAACATTTGAGACTGAAAGAGCTATGAAAAATCGTCTAAGTAATACAATGTATCCAAATTTTTTGATGCCATGCATTATGCTTCATTTATAGCCTTTACTCAAGGAGCACCAATGATCAGTTAAGATTTAACATTTTAACTGGCCGATCAACTTGACATGTTAACACTAAATCGTGCGTAACTTTTGATTTAGAGTTCAGATATACACGGAAATCCAATGCCCATGTTATGCTAGCTCAATATTCTATATTGTGACAAAATTTAACACCGAAATAGCAACAAAAAAGCCTCTATGCAATCCAATCCATCCCAAACTGCGTAATGCATTGTACTATGCTTCAGTTATAAGCCTTTATTGCAATGGGCACCAATGATAGGTTTATAATGATTATTTTAACTAGCTGATCAACATGACAAGTACGCACTAAATCGTCTTTACCTTTTGATTTAGAGCTTAAAATGACATGAGTCCAAGGCCTATGTTAACTAGCTCAATTTTCCATATTGTGACAACATTTGAGCCTGAAAGAGCTAGTACAAAGCCTCCAAGTAATCCAATGTACCCCGAATTGCGTGATGTCATGCATTATTATTCATTTATATGCCTTTACTCAAGGAGCACCATCGATCAGTTTGGAATGATCATTTTAACTGGTCGATCCACTTGACATCTTTAACTTTTGAATTAGAGCTCAAAATAACATGAATCCAACACCCATATTAACCTATATCAATTTTCTATATTGTGAGATCATTTGAGACTAAAAGAGCTACTACAGAACCCTTCAAGGAATACAATGTATCCCAAACTGCGTGATGTCATGCAATATTCTTCATTTATAAGCCTTTTCTGAAGGAACACTAATGATCAGTTTAGAATGATCATTTTAACTAGCCGATCAATTTGACATGTTCGCACTAAATCATCCGTTACACCCACGTTAAGCTAGCTCAATTTCCTATATTGTAACAGCATTTATGTCTGAAAGAGCAACGACAAAGCCTTCGAGTAATACAATGTATCCCAAACTGCGTGATGCCAAGCATTATGCTTCATTTATAAGCATTTACTGAAGGAACACAAATGATTAGTTCAGAATGATTATTTTAACTGGTCGGTCAAGTTGAAACGTTTCCATTAAATCGTCCGTACCTTTTGATTTGGAATTCAGAATGATATGAATCTAACGCCCACGTGAAGCTTGATAAATTTTCCATATTGTGACAACATTTGAGGCTGAAGGAGCTATGAAAAAGCTTCTAAGTAATCCAATGTATCCCAAACTATATGAAGCCATGCATTATGCTTCAATTATAAGTTTTTACTCAACGAGCACCAATGATCACTTTAGAATTATCATTTAACCGGCCTATCAACTTGGCATATCTGCAGTAAATCGTCCATAACATTTGATTTAGAGTTCAGAATGACACAAATCCAACGCCCACGTTAAGCAAGCTCCATATTCTATATTGTGACAAAATTTAACACCGAAATAGCAACGAAAACGCGTCCAAGTTATCCAATCTATCCCAAACTACGTGATGTCATGCATTATGCTTCTCTATAAGCCTTTACTCAAGGAGCACCAATGATCAGTTTAGAATGATCATTTTAACAAGCTGATCGACCTGATATGTCGGCACTAAATTGTCTTTAACTTTTGATATAGAGCTCAAAATAACATGAGTTCTTTGCCCACATTAAGCTAGATTAGTTTTCCATATTGTGAGAACATTTGAGACTAAAAGAGCTACTATAAATCCTCGAAGTAATCCAATGTATCCCAAACTGCATGATGTCATGCATTATGCTTCATTTATAAGCCTTTACTGAAGGAGCACCAATGATCAGTTTAAAATGATCATTTTAACTGATCGATCAACTTGACATGTCCGCACTAAATCATCCATAATTTGTTATTGAGAGTTCAGAATGACACGATTCCAACGCCCACGTTAAGTTAGCTTAATTTTCTATGTTGTGACAATATTTGAGACTAAAAGAGTGACGACAAAGCGTCCAAGTAATGCAATATATCCAAACTGTGTAATGCCATGCATTATGCTTCATTTATAAGCCTTTGCTCAAGGAGCACCAATGATTAGTTTAGATTGATCAATTTTAATTGGCCGACCAACTTGACATTTCTGCACTAAATCGTCCGTAACGTTTGATTTAGAGTTTGGAATGACACGAATCTAACGCCAACGTTAAGCTTGTTAAAATTTCCATATTGTGATAACATTTGAGACAGAAAGAGTTAAGAAAAAGCCTTCAAGTAATCCAATGTATCCCAATCTGCCTGATGCCATGCATTATGCTTCACTTATATGTCTTTACTCAAGGAGCACCAATGATCAGTTTAGAATTATCAATTTAACTGGCCGATCAACTTGAAATGTTCACATTAAATTGTCCAACTTTGATTTAGAGTTGAGAATGACACGAATCCAACACCCACGTTAAGCTAGCTCAATTTTCTATATTGTAACAACATTTGAGACTGAAAGAGCTACGACAAATCATCCAAGTAATCTAATGTATCCTTAATTGTGTCATGCCATGCATTATGATTCATTTATTAGCCTTTTCTCAAAGAGCACCAATGATTAGTTTAGAATGATCATTTCAACTGGCAGATCAACTTGACTTGTGTGCACTAAATCATTTGTAATTTTTGATATAGAGTTCTGAATGACACAAATCCCACGCGCACGTTAAGCTAGCTCAATATTCTATGTTGTAACAAAATATAACACCAAAATAGCTACGAAAAAGCCTCCAAGTAATCCAATCCATCCCAAACTACGTGATGTATTGAATTATGCTTCATTTATAAGCCTTTACTACAATGAGCACCAATGATAGCTTTAGAATGATCATTTTAACTAGCTGATCAACCTTACATGTCCGCCCTAAATTGTCTTTAACTTTTTATTTAGAGCTCAAAATAACATGATCCAACGCCCACATTAAGCTAGATCAATTTTCCTTATTGTGAGAATATTTGACACTAAAACAGCTACTACAAAGCCTCCAAGTAATACAATCTATCCCAAACTACGTGATGTCATGCATTATGCTTCATTTATAAGCCATTACTCAAGGAACACAAATGACTAGTTTAGAATCATCATTTTAATTGGTCGATCCACTTGACATGTCCGCATTAAATCGTCCATAACTTTTGATTTGGAGTTCAGAATGACACGAATCTAACGCCCATGTTAATCTTGTTCAATTTTCCATATTAATCTTGTTCAATTTTCCATATTGTGACAACATTTGAGTCTGAAAGAGCTATGAATAAGCTTCTAAGTAATCCAATGTATCCAAACTTTGTGAAGCCATGCATTATGCTTCATTTATAAGCGTTTGCTCAAGGAGCACCAATGATCAGTTAAGAATTATCATTTTAACTGGCCGATCAACTTGACATGTCCACACAAAATCGTCCATAACTTTGGATTTAGTGTTCAAAATGACATGAATCAAATACCCACATTAAGCTAGCTCAATTTTCTATATTGTAACAACATTTGAGACTGAAGGAGCTACGACAAAGTGTCTAAGTAATCCAATGTATCCTTAACTGCATGATGTCATGCATTATGCTTCATTTATAAGCCTTTACTCAAGGAGCACAAATGATTCGTTTAGAATTATCATTTTGACAGGCCGATCAACTTGACATGTCCGCACTAAATCGTCCGTAACTTTTGATTTAGGGTTGAGAATGACATGGAAATCCAATGCCCATGTTAAACTAGCTCATTATTCTAAATTGTGATAAAATCTAACACTGTAATAGCATCGAAAAAGCCTCTAAGTAATCCAACCCATCCCAAATTGTGTGATGCATTGTATTATGCTTCATTTATAAGCCTTTACTACAATGGGCAGCAATGATAGGTTTATAATGATCAATTTAACTAGCTGATCAACTTGACATGTACGCACTAAATCACCTTTACGTTTTGATTTAGAGCTTAAAATGGCATGAGTCCAAGGCCCACGTTAACTAGCTCAATTTTCCATATTGTGCCAACATTTGAGGCTGAACGAGCTACTACAAAGCCTCCAAGTAATTCAATGTATCCCAAACTACGTGATGTCATCCATTATGATTCATTTATAAGCCTTTACTCAAGGAGCACCAACAATCAATTTAGAATGATCATTTTAACTGGCCGATCAACTGGAAAGTTCTGCACTTAATCGTCCAAGACTTTTATTTTAGAGTTCTAATTGACACGAATACAACACCCACATTAAGCTAGCTCAATTTTCTATATTGTGATAAAATTTAAGAACAAAAGAGCCTAGCAAAAGCCTCTAAATAATCCAATCTATCCCAAACTTCGTGGTGTTATGCATTATGCTTCATTTATAAGCCATTACTCAACTAACGCCAATGATCAGTTTAGAATTATCTTTTTAAATGGCTGATCAACTTGACATGTCCGTACTAAATTGTCTGTAACTTTTGATTCAGAGTTCAGAATAACACGAATCCAACGCCCATGTTAAGCTAGCTCAATATTCTATATTGTGACAAAGTTTAACACCAAAGTAGCAACGAAAAAGCCTCCAAGTAATCCAATATATCCCAAACAGAATGGCACGAATCCAATCTGACATGTCGGAACAAAATCGTCATTAACTTTTGATTTAGAGCTCAAAATAACATTAATCTAACGCCCACATTAAGCTAAATCAATTTTACATATTGTAAAAACATTTGAGACTGAAAGAGCTACTACAAGGCCTCGAAGTAATACAATGTATCGCAAACTGCATGATGCCATGCAATATGCTTCATTTATAATCGTTTACTCAAGGAGCACCAATGATCAGTTTAGAATGATAATTTTAACTAGCTGATCAAACTGACATGTCGGCACTAAACCATCTTTCACTTTTGATTTAGAGCTAACACCCACATTAACACCTACATTAAGCTAGAACAATTTTCCATATTGTGAGGACATTTGAGACTGAAAGAGCTACTACAAAGCCTCGAAGTAATACAATGTATCCTAAGCGGCGTGATATTATGCATTATGCTTCATTTAAAAGCCTTTCTCAAGGAACACCATTGATCAATTTAGAATGATCATTCTAACTGACCGATCAACTTGACATGTCCACACTAAATTGTCCGCATTTTTTTGTATAGAGTTCAGCATTACACAAATCCAACGCCCAGATGAAGGTATCTCAATTTTCTATATTGTATCAACTTATGAGACTGAAAGAGCTACGACAAATCCTTCGAATAATACAATGTATCCCAAACTGCGTGATGCCACGCATTATGCTTCATTTATAAGCCTTTACTCAAGGTGCACCAATGATCAGTTTAGAATGATCAGTTTAGAATTATCATTTTAACTGGCCAATCTATTTGACATATGCACACTAAATCGTCCGTAACGTTTGATTTAAAGTTCAAAATGACACGAATCAAACACCCACGTTAATCTAGCTCAATTTTCAATATCATAACAAACTTTATGACCATAATAGCCACGAAAAACCTCCATGTAATCCAATGTATCCCAAAATGCGTGATGCGATGCATTATGTTTCATTTATAAGCCTTTACTGAAGGAGCATCAATGATACGTTTAGAATGATCATTTTACATAGCTGATCAACTTGACATATTCGCACTAAATCGTCTTTAACATTTGATTTAGAGCTCAAAATAACATGAGTAGTCCAACACCCACTTTAAACTAGCTCAATTTTCCATATTAGGACAACATTTGAGACTGAAAGAGCTACGAAAAAACCTCCAAGTAATCCAATGTATCCCAAACTGCGTGAATCCATGCATTATGATTCATTTGTAAGCACTTACTCAAGGAGCACTACTAATCAGTTTAGAATTATCGTTTTAACTGGCAGATCAACTTGACATGTCCGCACTAATTCATTTCTAACTTTTGATTTAGAGTTTAGAATGACACGAATCCAACGCCCACATTAAGCTAGCTCAATATTCTATATTGTGACAAAATTTAACACCGAAATAGCAATGAAAAATCCTCAAAGTAGTCCAATGTATCCAAAACTGCGTAATACCATGCATTATGCTTCTTCATAAGCCTTTACTCAAGGAGCACCAATGATCATTTAAGAATGATCATTTTAACTAGCTGATCAACCATACATGTCCGCACTAAATCGTCTTTAACTTTTGATTTAGAGATCAAAATAACATGAGTCCAACTCCAACATTAATCTCGATCAATTTTCCATATTGTCAGAACAATTGAAACTAAAAGAGCTACTACAAAGCCTCAAAATAATACAATGTATCCCAAACTGTGTGATGCCACGCATTATGCTTTTTCATAAGACTTTACTCAAGGAGCACCGATGATCAATTTAGAATGATCATTTTAACTGGCCGATCAACTTTCCATGTTCAAACTAAATCGTCTGTAACTTTTGATTTAGAGTACAAAAAAATATGAATCAAACACCCACGTTAAGCTAGCTCAATTTTCTATATTGTCACAAAATGTAAGACCAACATAGCAACGAAAAAGCCTCCAAGTAATCCAATATATCCCTAAATGCGTGATGCGATGCATTATGTTTCATTTATAAGCATTTACTCAAGTAGCACTAATGATCAGTTCAGAATGATCATTTTAACTATCTCATCAACTTGACATATCTGCACTAAATCGTCTTTAACATTTGATTTAGAGCTCAAAATAACATGAGTAATCCAACGCCCACCTTATGCTAGATCAATTTTCCTTATAGTGACAACATTTGATACTGAAAGAACAACGAAAAAACCTCCAAGTAATCCAATTTATCCCAAAACGCGTCAAGCCATGCATTTCATTTATAAGCCTTTACTCAAAGAGCATCAATGATCAGTTTAGAATTATAATTTTAACTGGCCGATCAATTTGACATGTCCACACTAAATCGTTTGTAACTTATTGATTTAGAGTTTGGAATTACACAAATCCAATACACATGTTAAGTTAGCTCAATTTTCTATATTGTAACAACATTTGAGACTGAAAGAGCTATGACAAAGCGTTAAAGTAATACAATGTATCCCAAACTATGTGATGCCACGCATTATTCTTCATTTATTAGCCTTTACTCAAGGAGCACCAATGATCAGTTTAGAATGATCATTTTAAGTGGCTGATAACCTTGACATGTCCGCACTGAATCGTCCGTAAATTTTAATTTAGAGTTCAAAATGACACGAATACAACACCAATGTTAAGCTACCTCAATTTTCTATATTAAAACAAAATTTAAGACCAAAATAGCGACGAAAAAGGCTCCTAGTTATCCAATCTTTCCCGAAATGCATGATGCGATGCATATACTTCATTTATAAGCCTTTACTCAAGGAGCACCAATGATAAATTTAGAATGATCATTTTAACTAGTTGATCTACTTGACATGTCCGCACTAAATCGTCTTTAACTTTTGATTTAGAGCTCAAAATAACATTTGTCCAACGCCCACCTTAAGCTAGTTCAATTTTCCATATTATGACAACATGTGTGACTGAAAGAGCTATAAAAAAAACCTTCAAGTAATCCAATGTATCTTAAACTGCGTGAAGCCATGCATTATGCTTCATTTATGAGCATTTACTCAAAGAGCACTACTGATCAGTTTAGAATTATCATTTTAACTGGCTGATCAACTTGACGTGTACGCACTAAATCATCCGTAACTTTTGATTTAGAGTTCATAATGACACGAATCCAACGCCCACGTTAATCTAGCTCAAAATTCTATACTGTGATAAAACTTAACACCGAAAGAACAACGAAAAAGCCTCCAAGTAATCCAATCTATCCCAAACTGTGTGACACCATGCACTATGCTTCTTTATAAGCCTTTACTCAATGAGCACCCATTATCAGTTTAGAATGATCATTTTAACTAACTGATCAACCTATTATGTCTACCACTGAATCGTCTTTAACTTTTGATTTAGAGCTCAAAATAACATGTGTCCAACACACCACATTAAGCTCGATCAATTTTCTATATTGTGAGAACATTTGAGACTGAAAGAGCTACTACAAAATTTAACACCGAAAGAACAACGAAAAAGCCTTGAAGTAATACAATGTATCCCAAACTGCGTGATGCCATGCATTATGTTTCATTTATATTCTAATACTCAAGAAACACCATGATCAGTTTAGAATGATTATTTTAACTGGTCGATCAACTTGACATGTCAGCACTAAATCGTCCGTAAATTTTGGTTTGGAGTTAAGAATGACACAAATCTAACGCCCACGTTAAACTTGTTCAATTTTCCATATTGTGACAACATTTGATACTGAAAGAGATACGAAAAAGCCTCCAAGTAATCCAATGAATCCCAAACTGCGTAATGTCAAGCATTATGCTTCATTTATAAGTCTTTACTCGAGAAGCACTAATGATCAGTGTAGAATTATTATTTTAACTGGCCGATCAACTTGACATGTCTGCACTAAATCGTCCATAACTTTTGATTTAGAGTTCAGAATGACAAGATTCCGACGCACAAGTTAAGCTAGCTCAATTTTCTGTGTTGTGACAACACATGAAAGTGAAAGAGATAAGACAAAGCATACAAGTAATCCAATGTATCCCAAACTGCATGATGCCATGCATTATGCTTCATTGATAAGCCTTTACTCAAGGAGCACCAATGATTAGTTTAGAATGATCCTTTTAACTGTCCGATCAGCTTGACATGTTTGCACTAAATCGTCCATCACTTTTGATTTAGAGTACAGAATGACACGAATCCAACATCCATGTTAAGCTAGCTAGTTATTCTATATTGTGATAATATTTAACACCGAAATAGCTACGAAAAAGACTCCAAGTAATCCAATCCATCCTAAACTGTGTGATGCCATGTATTATGCTTCATTTATAAGCCTTTACTCAAACAGCACCAATGATAAGAATGATCTTTTTAACTAGCTGGTCAACTTTACATGTACGCACTAAATCGTCTTTAACTTTTGATTTAGAGCTCAAAATGACATGAATCCAACGCCCACATTAAGTAGCTCAATTTTCCATTCTGTGACAATATTTGACACTGAAAGAGCTATTATAAAGCCTCCAAGTAATCCAATGTATCCCAAACTGTGTGGTGCTATGTATTATGCTTCATTTGTGAGCCTTTACTCAAGCAGCACCAATGATCAGTTTTGAATAATCATTTTAACTTGCCGATCAACTTGACATGTCCGCACTAAATTGTCCATAATTTTTGATTTAGAGTTTAGAATTATACGAATCCGATGCCCACGTTAATCTTGCTCAAGTTTCAAGTTACGACAAAGCCTCCAAGAAATATAATGTATCACAAACTACGTGATACCACACATTATGCTTCATTATAAGCGTTTACCCAGGGAGCACTAATGATCAGTTTAGAATGATCATTTTAACTGGCCGATGGACTTGACATGTCTGCACTATATCGTTTGTAACTTTTGATTTAGAGTTCAAAATGACATGAATCCAACGCCCACGTTAAGCTAGCTCAATTTTCTATAAATTTAAGACCAAATAAGCAACGAAAAGCCTCCAAGTAGTAATACAGTCTATCCCACACTGCATGATGCAATGCATTATGCTTCATTTATAAGCATTTATTCAACAAGCACCAATGATCAATTTAGAATGATCATTTGAACTAGCTGATCAACTTGAGATTTCCGCACCAAATCGTCTTTAATTTTGGTCTAGAGCTCAAAACAACATGAGTCCAACGCCCACCTTAAGCTAGCTCGATTTTCCATATTGTGACAACATTTGAGACTGAAAGAGGTACGAAGAAACCTCCAAGTAATCCAATGTAACCCAAACTGCGTGAAGCCATGCATTACGCTTCATTTATAAGCCTTTACTCAATGAGCACCAATGATCAGTTTAGAATTATCATTTTAACTAGCCGGTAAACTTGACATGTCCCCACTAAATCGTCTGTATCTTGTGATTTAGAGTTCCGAATGACCCGAATCCAACGCCCACATTAAGCTAGCTCAATATTCTATATTGTGAAAAAAATTAGCACTAAAATAGGAAAAATGCCTCCAAGTAAACCAGTCTATCCCAAACTGCGTAATGCCATGCATTATGCTTCTATATAAGCCTTTACTCAAGGAGCACCAATGATGCGTTTCGAATGATCATTTTAACTAGCTGATCAACATGACATGTGCGCACTAAATCATCTTTAACTTTTGGTTTAGAGTTCAAAATAACATTAATCTAACGACCACATTAAGCTAGATCAATTTTCCATATTGTGAAACATTTGAGACTGAAAGAGCTACGACAAAGCCTTCGAGTATTAGAATGTATCCCAAACTGCGTTATGCCATGAATTATGATTCATTTATAAGCCTTTACTCAAGGAGCATAAATGAAAAGTTTAGAATGATTATTATAACTGGCTGATAACCTTGATATGTCCGTAGTAAATTGTTCGGAACTTTTGGTTTAGAGTTCAAAATGACACGAATCAAACACCCACGTTAAGCTAGCTCAATTTTCTATCTTGTGTTAAAATTTGAGACCAAAATAGCCACGAAAAAGCCTCCAAGTAATCCAATATATCCCAACATGCGTAATGTGATGCATTATACTTCATTTATAAGCCTTTACTCAAGGAGCACCAATGACAAGTTTAGAATGATCATTTTAACTAGCTGATCAACTTGACAAGCCCGCACTAAATCGGATTGAACTTTTGTTTTAGAGCTCAGAATAGCATGAGTCCAGTGCCCACCTAAAGCTAGCTCTTCCATATTGTGACAACATTTGAGACTGAAAGAGCTGTGAAGAAACCCCCAAGTAATCCAATGTATCCCAAACTGCATGAATCCATGAATTACGCTTCATTTATAAGCCTTTACTCAATGAGCTCCAATGATCAGTTTAGAATTATCATTTTATCTCACCGAACAACTTGATATGTCCGTACTAAATCGTCTGTATCTTGTAATTTAGAGTTTAGAATGACACGAATCCAATGCCCACATTAATCTAGCTCAATATTCTAAATTCTAACAAACCTTAACACGGAAATAGCAACAAAAAAGCGTCCAAGTAATCCAATCTATCTCAAACTGCGTGATGCCATGCATTAGGCTTCTTTATAAGCCTTTACTCAATGAGCACCAATGATGCGATTAGAAAGATCATTTTAACTAGCTGACAACATGACATGTCCGCACTAAATCATCTTTAACTTTAGATTTAGAGCTCAAAATAACATTAATCTAACGACCACATTAAGCTAGATCAATTTTCCATATTGCGAGAATAATTGAGACTGAAAGCGCTACTACAAAGACTCGAAGTAATACAATGTATCCCAAACTGTGTGATGCCATGCAATAAGCTTCATTTATAAGCCTTTACTTTAGGAACACCAATGATCACTTTAGAATGATCATTTTAACTAGCTGATCAAACTCACATGTTAGCACTAAATCGTGTTTAACATTTGATTTAGAGCTCAAAATAACATGAGTCCAACGCTCACCTTAAGCTAGCTCAATTTTCCATATTGTGACAGCATTTGAGACTGAAAAAGCTACGAAAAAAATCTCCAAGTAATCCAATGTATCCCAAACTGCGTGAAACCATGCATTATGCTTCATTTATAAACCTTTACTCAAGTAGCACCAATGATCAGTTTAGAATGATCATTTTAACTTGCCGATCAACTTGACATGTGCAGACTAAATGGTCCATAACTTTTCATTTAGAATTTAGAACGACACGAATCCAATCTCCTCCTTAAGATAGCTCAATTTTCCATATTGTGACAAAATTTGACACTCAAAGCGCTATGACAAAGTATCCAAGTAATCCAATTTCTCCCATAGTGCGTGATGCCATGCATTACGCTTCATTTATAAGCCTTTTCTCAAGGAGCACCAGTGAAGTTTAAAATGATAATTTTTACTGGCGGATGAACTTTACATATTCACACTTAATCGTTCGTAACTTTTGATTTAAAGTTCAATATGACATGAACCAAACGCCTCAATTTTCAATATTGTGACAACATTTGAGACTAAATCGTCTTTAAGTTTTAAATTAGAGCTCAAAATAACATGAGTCCAACGTCCACATAAAGCTAGATCAATTTTGCATATTGTGAGAACATTTAAGACTGAAAGAGCTACTAGAAAGCCTCAAAGTAATACAATGTATCCAAAACTGCATGATGTCATGCATTATGTTTCATTTATAAGCCTTTACTCAAGAAACACCAATGATCAATTTAGAATGATCATTTTAACTTGCCGATAAACTTGAAATTTCTGCACTAAATAGTCTGCATCTTTTGGTTTAAAGTTGAATTACACAAATCCAATGCCCACATTAAGCTAGCTCAATTTTCAATATTGTAACAACATTTGAGACTGTAACCCAGCCTTCGAGTAATACAATGTATACCAATCTTCGGGATGCCTTTCATTATGCTTCATTTATAAGCCTTTACTCAAGAAACACCAATGAAAAGCGTAGAATGATCATTTTAACTGACTGATCAACTTGATATGTGCGCACTAAATCGTCCGGAACTTTTGATTTACAGTTTTGAATAATCATTTTACGAAGGCTCAAAGTAATACAATGTATCCCAAACTGCGCGATGCCGTGCATTATGCTTCATTTATATGCCTTTACTTTAGGAACACCAATGATCACTTTAGAATAATCATTTTAACTAACTGATCAACATGACATGTCGGCACTAAATCGTCTTTAACATTTGATTTAGACATCAAAATAACATGAGTTCAACGCTCACCTTAAGCTAACTCAATTTTCCATATTGTGATAGCATTTGAGACTAAAAGAGCTACGAAAAAAATCTCCACATAATCCAATGTATCCCAAACAACGTGAAGCCATGCATTATACTTCATTTATAAGCCTTTACTCAAGGAGCACCAATGATCAGTTTAGAATGATCATTTTAACTGGCCAATCAACTTGAGATGTGCACACTAAATCGTTCGTAACTTTTCAGTTAGAATTCAGAATGACACGAATCGAATGTCCTCCTTAAACTAGCTCAATTTTCCATATTGTGACAAATTTTAAGACTCAAAGCGCTATGACAAATCATCCAAGTAATTCAATCTATCCTATAGTGTGTGATGCCATGCATTATGCTTCATATAAAAGGCTTTTCTCAAGGAGCACCAATGATAAGTTTAAAATGATCATTTTAACTGGCCGATAAACTTTACATGTTCACACTAAATCGTTCGTAACTTTTGATTTAGAGTTCAAAATGACACGAATCCGACGCCTCAGTTTTCCATATTGTGACAACATTTGAGACTAAATTTTGATGTAGAGCTCAAAATAACATGACTCCAACATTTGAGACTGAAAGAGATACTAGAAAGCCTTGAAGTAATACAATGAATCCCAAACTGCATGATGCCACGCATTATGCTTCATTTATAAGTCTTTACTGAAGGAGCACCAATGATCAGTTTAGAATTTTCATTTTAACTGACCTATATACTTGACATGTCCCCACTAAATCGTCCGAAACTTTTGATTTCGATTTCAAAATGACACGAATAAGACGCCCACATTAAACTGGCTCAATTTTCTCTATTGGGATAAAAATTAAGACTAAAATTGCCACGAAAAAGCCTCCAAGTAATACAATCTATCCCAAAATACGTGATGTGATGCATAATACTTCATTTATCGGCCTTTACACAAGGAGCACCAATGGTAAGTTTAGAATGATCATTTTAACTAGTTTATCAACTTGACATGTCCACACTAAATCGTCTTTAACTTTTGGATTAGAGATCAGAATAACATGAGCCCAACACCGACCGTGTATAACTTTTGATTTAGTGTTCAGAATGATATGAATCCAATGCCCACGTTAATCTAGCTCAATTTTCTATATTGTGACAATATTTGGCACTAAAAGACCTACGACAAAGCCTCCAAGTAGTCCAATGTACCCCAAACTGTGTGAAGCCATGCATTATGCTTCATTTATAAGCTCTTACTCAAGCAGCACCAATGCTAAGTGTAGAATGATCATTTTAAGTGACCGATCAACTTGACATGTCCGCACTAAATCGTCCATAACTTTTGATTTAGAGTTTAGAATGAAACCGAATCCAACATCCACCTTAAGCTAGCTCAATTTTCTATATCGTGAAAAAATTTCACACCGAAATAGCTACGTAAAAGTTTGCATGTAATCACATCTATCCCAAACTGCGTGATGCCATGCATTATGCTTCTTTATAAGCCTTTACTCAATGAGCACCAATGATCAGTTTATAATGATCATTTTAACTAGCTTATCAACTTGACATTTGCGCACTAAATCGTGTTTAACTTTTGATTTAGAGCTCTAAATAACATGAGTCCAACCCCCACATTAAGCTAGCTCCATTTTTCATATGGTCCAATATTTGAGACTGAAAGAGCTAAGAAAAAGCCTCTAAGTACTCAAATGTATCCCAAACTGCGAGATGTCATGCCTTATGCTTCATTTATAAGTCTTTATTGAAGGAGCACCAATGATCAGTTTAGAATTATCATTTTAAGTGGCCTATATACTTGACATGTCCCCACTAAATTGTCTGAAACTTTTGATTTCGATTTCAAAATGACACGAATAAGACGACCACGTTAAACTAGCTCAATTTTCTATATTGGGATAAAAATTAAGACCAAAATAGCCACGAAAAAACCTCCAAGTAATACAATCTATCCCAAAGTACGTAATATGATGCATAATACTTCATTTATTGGCCTTTACTCAAGGTGGACCAATGATAAGTTTAGAATGATCATTTTAACTAGTTGATCAACTTGACATGTCCACACTAAATCGTCTTTAACTTTTGGATTAGAGATCAGAATAACATGAGTCCAACACCGATCGTCTATAACTTTTGATTTAGAGTTCAGAATGATATGAATCCAATGCCCATGTTAATCTAGCTCAATTTTCTATATTGTGACAATATTTGGCACTAAAAGACCTACGACAAAGCCTCCAAGTAGTCCAATGTACCCCAAACTGTGTGAAGCCATGCATTATTCTTCATTTATAAGCTCTTACTCAAGCAGCACCAATGCTAAGTGTCGAATGATCATTTTAAGTGACCGATCAACTTGACATGTCCGCACTAAATCGCCCATAACATTTGATTTAGAGTTTAGAATGAAACCGAATCCAACATCCACCTTAAGCTAGCTCAATTTTCTATATCGTGAAAAAATGTCACACCGAAATAGCTATGAAAAAGTCTGCATGTAATCACATCTATCCCAAACTGCGTGATGCCATGCATTATGCTTCTTTATAAGCCTTTACTCAATGAGCACCAATGATCAGTTTATAATGATCATTTTAACTAGCTTATCAACTTGACATTTCCGCACTAAATCGTCTCTAACTTTTGATTTAGAGCTCTAAATAACATGAGTCCAACGCCCACATAAAGCTAGCACCATTTTCCATATGGTCCAATATTTGAGACTGAAAGAGCTACGAAAAAGCCTCTAAGTAATCAAATGTATCCAAAACTGCGTGATGTCATGCCTTATGCTTCATTTATAAGTCTTTACTGAAGGAGCACCAATGATCAGTTTAGAATTATCATTTTAACTGGCCTATATACTTGACATGTCCCCACTAAATTGTCTGAAACTTTTGATTTCGATTTCAAAATAACACGAATAAGACGCCCACGTTAAACTAGCTCAACTTTCTCTATTGGATAAAATATAAGACCAAAATGGCCACGAAAAAGCCTCCAAGTAATACAATCTATCCCAAAGTACGTGATGTAGTGCATAATACTTCATTTATTGGCCTTTACTCAAGGTGGACCAATGATAAGTTTAGAATGATCATTTTAACTAGTTGATCAACTTGACATGTCCACACTAAATCGTCTTTAACTTTTGGATTAGAGATCAGAATAACATGAGTCCAACACCGATCGTCTATAACTTTTGATTTAGAGTTCAGAATGATATGAATCCAATGCCCACGTTAATCTAGCTCAATTTTCTATATTGTGACAATATTTGGCACTAAAAGACCTACGACAAAGCCTCCAAGTAGTCCAATGTACCCCAAACTGTGTGAAGCCATGCATTATTCTTCATTTATAAGCTCTTACTCAAGCAGCACCAATGCTAAGTGTCGAATGATCATTTTAAGTGACCGATCAACTTGACATGTCCGCACTAAATCGCCCATAACATTTGATTTAGAGTTTAGAATGAAACCGAATCCAACATCCACCTTAAGCTAGCTCAATTTTTTATATCGTGAAAAAATGTCACACCGAAATAGCTATGAAAAAGTCTGCATGTAATCACATCTATCCCAAACTGCGTGATGCCATGCATTATGCTTCTTTATAAGCCTTTACTCAATGAGCACCAATGATCAGTTTATAATGATCATTTTAACTAGCTTATCAACTTGACATTTCCGCACTAAATCGTCTCTAACTTTTGATTTAGAGCTCTAAATAACATGAGTCCAACGCCCACATAAAGCTAGCACCATTTTCCATATGGTCCAATATTTGAGACTGAAAGAGCTACGAAAAAGCCTCTAAGTAATCAAATGTATCCCAAACTGCGTGATGTCATGCCTTATGCTTCATTTATAAGTCTTTACTGAAGGAGCACCAATGATCAGTTTAGAATTATCATTTTAACTGGCCTATATACTTGACATGTCCCCACTAAATCGTCCGAAACTTTTGATTTCGATTTCAAAATAACACGAATAAGACGCCCACGTTAAACTAGCTCAATTTTCTCTATTGGATAAAATATAAGACCAAAATGGCCACGAAAAAGCCTCCAAGTAATACAATCTATCCCAAAATACGTGATGTAGTGCATAATACTTCATTTATCGGCCTTTACTCAAGGAGCACCAATGATAAGTTTAGAATGATCATTTTAACTAGTTGATCAACTTGACATGTCCACACTAAATCGTCTTTAACTTTTGGATTAGAGATCAGAATAACATGAGTCCAACACCGATCGTCTATAACTTTTGATTTAGAGTTCAGAATGATATGAATCCAATGCCCACGTTAATCTAGCTCAATTTTCTATATTGTGACAATATTTGGCACTAAAAGACCTACGACAAAGCCTCCATGTAGTCCAATGTACCCCAAACTCTGTGAAGCCATGCATCATGCTTCATTTATAAGGTCTTACTCAAGCAGCACCAATGCTAAGTGTAGAATGATCATTTTAAGTGACCGATCCACTTGACATGTCCGCACTAAATCGTCCATAACTTTTGATTTAGTGTTTAGAATGAAGCCGAATTCAACATCCATATTAAGCTAGCTCAATTTTCTATATCGTGAAAAAATTTCACACCGAAATAGCAACGAAAAAGTCTGCATGTAATCACATCTATACCAAACTGCGTGATGCCATGCATTATGCTTCTTTATAAGCCTTTACTCAATGAGCACCAATGATCAGTTTAGAATGATCATTTTAACTAACTTATCAACTTGACATTTCCGCACTAAATCTTCATTAACTTTTGATTTAGAGCTCTAAATAACATGAGTCCAACGCCCACATTAAGCTAGCTCCATTTTCCATAAGGTCCAATATTTGAGACTGAAAGAGCTACGAAAAAGCCTCTAAGTAATCAAATGTATCCCAAACTGTGTGATGTCATGACTTATGCTTCATTTATAAGTCTTTACTGAAGGAGCACCAATGATCAGTTTAGAATTATCATTTTAACTGACCTATATACTTGACATGTCCCCACTAAATCGTCCGAAACTTTTGATTTCGATTTCAAAATGACACGAATTAGACGCCCACGTTAAACTGGCTTAATTTTCTCTATTGGGATAAAATTTAAGACCAAAATAGCCACGAAAAATCCTCCAAGTAATACAATCTATCCCAAAATACGTGATGTGATGCATAATACTTCATTTATCGGCTTTACTCAAGGAGGACCAATGATAAGTTTAGAATGATCATTTTAACTAGTTGATCAACTTGACATGTCCACACTAAATCGTCTTTAACTTTTGGATTAGAGATCAGAATAACATGAGTCCAACACCGATCGTCTATAAATTTTGATTTAGAGTTCAGAATGATATGAATCCAATGCCCACGTTAATCTACCTCCCTTTTCTATATTGTGACAATATTTGGCACTAAAAGACCTACGACAAAGCCTCCAAGTAGTCCAATGTACCCCAAACTGTGTGAAGCCATGCATTATGCTTCATTTATAAGCTCTTACTCAAGCAGCACCAATGCTAAGTGTAGAATGATCATTTTAAGTGACCAATCAACTTGACATGTCCGCACTAAATCGTCCATAACTTTTGATTTAGAGTTTAGAATGAAACCGAATCCAACATCCACATTAAGCTATCTCAATTTTCTATATCGTGAAAAAATTTCACACCGAAATAGCTACGAAAAAGTCTGCATGTAATCACATCTATCCCAAACTGCGTGATGCCATGCATTATGCTTCTTTATAAGCCTTTACTCAATGAGCACCAATGATCAGTTTATAATGATCATTTTAACTAGCTTATCAACTTGACATTTCCGCACTAAATCGTCTTTAACTTTTGATTTAGAGCTCTAAATAACATGAGTCCAACGCCCACATTAAGCTAGCTCCATTTTCCATATGGTCCAATATTTGAGACTGAAAGAGCTACGAAAAAGCCTCTAAGTAATCAAATGTTTCCTAAACTGCACGATGTCATGCCTTATGCTTCATTTATAAGTCTTTACTGAAGGAGCACCAATGATCAGTTTAGAATTATCATTTTAACTGGCCTATATACTTGACATGTCCCCACTAAATCTTCCAAAACTTTTGATTTCGATTTCAAAATGACACGAATAAGACGCCCACGTTAAACTAGCTCAATTTTCTCTATTGGATAAAATTTAAGACCAAAATAGCCACGAAAAAGCCTCCAAGTAATACAATCTATCCCAAAATACGTGATGTAGTGCATAATACTTCATTTATCGGCCTTTACTCAAGGAGCACCAATGATAAGTTTAGAATGATCATTTTAATAAGTTGATCAACTTGACATGTCCACACTAAATCGTCTTTAACTTTTGGATTAGAGATCAGAATAACATGAGTCCAACACCGATCGTCTATAACTTTTGATTTAGAGTTCAGAATGATATGAATCCAATGCCCACGTTAATCTAGCTCAATTTTCTATATTGTGACAATATTTGGCACTAAAAGACCTACGACAAAGCCTCCAAGTAGTCCAATGTACCCCAAACTGTGTGAAGCCGTGCATCATGCTTCATTTATAAGCTCTTACTCAAGCAGCACCAATGCTAAGTGTAGAATGATCATTTTAAGTGACCGATCAACTTGACATGTCCGCACTAAATCGTCCATAACTTTTGATTTAGAGTTTAGAATGAAGCCGAATTCAACATCCACATTAAGCTAGCTCAATTTTCTATATCGTGAAAAAATTTCACACCGAAATAGCTACGAAAAAGTCTGCATGTAATCACATCTATCCCAAACTGCGTGATGCCATGCATTATGCTTCTTTATAAGCCTTTACTCAATGAGCACCAATGATCAGATTAGAATGATCATTTTAACTAACTTATCAACTTGACATTTGCGCACTAAATCGTCATTAACTTTTGATTTAGAGCTCTAAATAACATGAGTCCAACGCCCACATTAAGCTGGCTCCATTTTCCATATAGTCCAATATTTGAGACTGAAAGAGCTACGAAAAAGCCTCTAAGTAATCAAATGTATCCCAAACTGCGTGATGTCATGCCTTATGCTTCATTTATAAGTCTTTACTGAAGGAGCACCAATGATCAGTTTAGAATTATCATTTTAACTGGCCTATATACTTGACATGTCCCCACTAAATCGTCTGAAACTTTTGATTTCGAATTCAAAATGACACGAATAAGACGCCCACGTTAAACTAGCTCAATTTTCTATATTGGGATAAAAATTAAGACCAAAATAGCCACGAAAAAACCTACAAGTAATACAATCTATCCCAAAGTAAATAATATGATGCATAATACTTCATTTATTGGCCTTTACTCAAGGAGGACCAATGATAAGTTTAGAATGATGATTTTAACTAGTTGATCAACTTGACATATCCACACTAAATCGTCTTTAACTTTTGGATTAGAGATCAGAATAACATGAGTCCAATACCGATCGTCTATAACTTTTGATTTAGAGTTCAGAATGATATGAATCCAATGCCCACGTTAATCTAGCTCAATTTTCTATATTGTGACAATATTTGGCACTAAAAGACCTACGACAAAGCCTCCAAGTAGTCCAATGTACCCCAAACTGTGTGAAGCCATGCATTATGCTTCATTTATAAGCTTTTACTCAAGCAGCACCAATGCTAAGTGTAGAATGATCATTTTAAGTGACCGATCAACTTGACATGTCCGAACTAAATCAACCATAACTTTTGATTTAGAGTTTAGAATGAAACCGAATCCAACATCCACCTTAAGCTAGCTCAATTTTCTATATCGTGAAAAAATTTCACACCGAAATAGCTATGAAAAAGTCTGCATGTAATCACATCTATCCCAAACTGCGTGATGCCATGCATTATGCTTCTTTATAAGCCTTTACTCAATGAGCACCAATGATCAGTTTAGAATGTTCATTTTAACTAGCTTATCAACTTGACATTTCCGCACTAAATCGTGTTTAACTTTTGATTTAGAGCTCTAAATAACATGAGTCCAACGCCCACATTAAGCTAGCTCCATTTTCCATATGGTCCAATATTTGAGACTGAAAGAGCTACGAAAAAGCCTCTAAGTAATCAAATGTATCCCAAACTGCATGATGTCATGCCTTATGCTTCATTTATAAGTCTTTACTGAAAGAGCACCAATGATCAGTTTGGAATTATCATTTTAACTGGCCTATATACTTGACATGTCCCCACTATATCGTCCGAAACTTTTGATTTCGATTTAAAATGACACGAATAAGACGCCCACGTTAAACTAGCTCAATTTTCTATATTGGGATAAAATTTAAGACCAAAATAGCCACGAAAAAGCCTCCAAGTAATACAATCTATCCCAAAATACGTGATGTGATGCATAATACTTCATTTATCGGCCTTTACTCAAGGAGCACCAATGATAAGTTTAGAATGATCATTTTAACTAGTTGATCAACTTGACATGTCCACACTAAATCGTCTAACTTTTGGATTAGAGATCAGAATAACATGAGTCCAACACCGATCGCCTTTAACTTTTGATTTAGAGTTCAGAATGATATGAATCCAATGCCCACGTTAATCTAGCTCAATTTTCTATATTGTGACAATATTTGGCACTAAAAGACCTACGACAAAGCCTCCAAGTAGTCCAATGTACCCCAAACTGTGTGAAGCCATGCATTATGCTTCATTTATAAGCTCTTACTCAAGCAGCACCAATGCTAAGTGTAGAATGATCATTTTAAGTGACCGATCAACTTGACATGTCCGCACTAAATCGTCCATAACTTTTGATTTAGAGTTTAGAATGAAACCGAATCCAACATCCACATTAAGCTATCTCAATTTTCTATATCGTGAAAAAATTTCACACCGAAATAGCTATGAAAAAGTCTGCATGTAATCACATCTATCCCAAACTGCGTGATGCCATGCATTATGCTTCTTTATAAGCCTTTACTCAATGAGCACCAATGATCAGTTTAGAATGTTCATTTTAACTAGCTTATCAACTTGACATTTCCGCACTAAATCGTGTTTAACTTTTGATTTAGAGCTCTAAATAACATGAGTCCAACGCCCACATTAAGCTAGCTCCATTTTCCATATGGTCCAATATTTGAGACTGAAAGAGCTACGAAAAAGCCTCTAAGTAATCAAATGTATCCCAAACTGCATGATGTCATGCCTTATGCTTCATTTATAAGTCTTTACTGAAAGAGCACCAATGATCAGTTTGGAATTATCATTTTAACTGGCCTATATACTTGACATGTCCCCACTATATCGTCCGAAACTTTTGATTTCGATTTAAAATGACACGAATAAGACGCCCACGTTAAACTAGCTCAATTTTCTATATTGGGATAAAATTTAAGACCAAAATAGCCACGAAAAAGCCTCCAAGTAATACAATCTATCCCAAAATACGTGATGTGATGCATAATACTTCATTTATCGGCCTTTACTCAAGGAGCACCAATGATAAGTTTAGAATGATCATTTTAACTAGTTGATCAACTTGACATGTCCACACTAAATCGTCTTTAACTTTTGGATTAGAGATCAGAATAACATGAGTCCAACACCGATCGCCTTTAACTTTTGATTTAGAGTTCAGAATGATATGAATCCAATGCCCACGTTAATCTAGCTCAATTTTCTATATTGTGACAATATTTGGCACTAAAAGACCTACGACAAAGCCTCCAAGTAGTCCAATGTACCCCAAACTGTGTGAAGCCATGCATTATGCTTCATTTATAAGCTCTTACTCAAGCAGCACCAATGCTAAGTGTAGAATGATCATTTTAAGTGACCAATCAACTTGACATGTCCGCACTAAATCGTCCATAACTTTTGATTTAGAGTTTAGAATGAAACCGAATCCAACATCCACATTAAGCTATCTCAATTTTCTATATCGTGAAAAAATTTCACACCGAAATAGCTACGAAAAAGTCTGCATGTAATCACATCTATCCCAAACTGCGTGATGCCATGCATTATGCTTCTTTATAAGCCTTTACTCAATGAGCACCAATGATCAGTTTAGAATGATCATTTTAACTAGCTTATCAACTTGACATTTCCGGACTAAATCGTCTTTAACTTTTGATTTAGAGCTCTAAATTACATGAGTCCAACGCTCACATTAAGCTAGCTCCATTTTCCATATGGTCGAATATTTGAGACTGAAAGAGCGACGAAAAAGCCTCTAAGTAATCAAATATATCCCAAACTGCGTGATGTCATGCCTTATGCTTCATTTATAAGTCATTACTGAAGGAGCACCAATGATCATTTTAGAATTATCATTTTAACTGGCCTATATACTGGACATGTCCCCACTAAATCGTCCGAAACTTTTGATTTCGATTTCAAAATGACACGAATAAGATGCCCACGTTAAACTAGCTCAATTTTCTCTATTGGGATAAAATTTAAGACCAAAATAGCCACGAAAAAGCCTCCAAGTAATCCAATATATCCCTAAATGCGTGATGTGATGCATTATGTTTAATTTATAAGCGTTTACTCAAGTAGCACTAATGATCAGTTTAGAATTATCATTTTAACTAGCTGATCAACTTGACATATCTGCACTAAATCGTCCATAAGTTTTGATTTAGAGTTCAAAACGACACGAATCAATTGCCACGTTAATATAGATCAAATTTCTATATTGAAAGGGCTAAGACAAAGCGTACAAGTAATCCAATGTATCCCAAGTTGATCACTATACATCATTTATAAGCCTTTACTCAAGGAACACCAATGATTAGAATGGAATGATCATTCTAACTAGCTGATCAATGTGACATGTCAAATCACCTTGAACTTTTGATTTTGAGATCGAAATAACATGAGTCCTGCCCCAACAATAATTAAGCCCAATTTTCCATATTGTTATGATGATTGAGGCTGATAGAGCTCCAAAAAAACCTACAAGTAATCCAATGTATCCCACACTTCGTGATGACATGCATTATGTTTCACTTATAAGCCTTTACTCAAGGAGCACCAATGATCAGTTTATAACGATCATTTTAACTCACCAATCAACTTGACATGTCCGCACTAAATCGTTCATAACTTTTAATTCAGAGTTCTGAATGACAGGAATCCAATGCGCACGTTGAGCTAGCTCAATTGTCTATATTATGACAACATTTACTGAAAGAGCTACGACAAAGCCTTTAGGAAATCGAATATATCCCAAACTGCGTGATGCCATGCATTATGCTTCATTTATAAGCCCTTACTCAAGGAGCACCAATGATCAACTTGACATGGCCGCACTAAATCATCTGTAACTTTTTATTTAGAGTTCAGAATGACACGAATCCAACATCAACGTTAAGCTAGCTCAATATTCTATATTATGACAAAATTTAACACTGAAATAGCAACAAAAAAGCCTTTACTTAAGGAGCCATTCATTATGCTTCTGTATAAGCTTTTACTCAAGGAGCAGCAATGATCAGTTTAGAATGATCACTTTATCTAGCTGATCAACTTGTCATGACCGAACTAAATTGCATTTAACTTTTGATTTAGAACTCAAAATAACATGTGTCCAGCACCCACATTAATCAAGCTATATTTTCCATATTGTGAAAACATTTGTGATTGATAGAGCTACAAAAAGCCTCCAAGAAATCCAGTGTATCCCAAATCCAGTGTAGCCATGCATTATGCTGCATTTATAAGACTTTACTAAAGGAGAACCAATGATCAGTTTAGAATGATCATTTTAAATGCCCGATCAAGTTGACATGTCAACACTAAATCGTCTGTAACTTTTGATTTAGAGTTTAGAATGACACGAATCCAGCATCCACGTTAAGCTAGCTGAATTTTCTATATCGTAACAAAATTTCACACCGAAATAGCTAAGAAAAAGTCTCCATGTAATCACATCTATCCCGAACTGCGTGATGCCATGCATTATGCTTATTTATATACCTTTATTCAATGAACACCAATGATCAGTTTAGAATGATCATTTTAACTAGCTTATCAACTTGACATTTCCGCACTAAATCATCTTTAACTTTTGATTTAGAGCTCTAAATAACATGAGTCCAACGCCGACATTGAGCTTGCTCCATTTTCCATATGGTGCAACATTTGAGACTGAAAGAGCTACGAAAAAGCCTCTAAGTAATCCAATGTATCACAAACGGCGTGATGTCATGCCTTATGCTTCATTTATAAGTCTTTACTCAAGGAGCACCAATGATCAGTTTACAATTATCATTTTAACTGGCCGATAAACATAACATGTCCACAAAAAATCGTTCATAACTTTTGATTTAGGGTTGAAAACGACACGAATCCAATGCCCACATTAATATAGATCAAATTTCTATATTGTGTCAATATTTGAGACTGAAATAGCTAAGCCAAAGTGTAAAAGTAATCCAATGTATCCCAAATTGCGTGAAGCCATGCACTATGCATCATTTAAAAGCCTTTACTCAAGGAACACCAATGGTTAGATTGGAATGATCATTTTAACTAGCTGATCAACGTGACATGTCCGCACTAAATCGCCTTGAACTTTTGATTTAGAGATCAAAACAACATGAGTCCTGCGCCCACATTAAACAAGCTCAATTTTCCATATTGTTATGACGATTGAGGCTGATAGAGCTACGAAAAAAGCTACAAGTAATCCAATGTATCCCACACTGCGTGATGACATGCATTACGCTTCATTTATAAGCCTTTACTCAAGGAGCAATAATGATCAGTTTTGAATGATCATTTTAACTGACCAATCAACTTGACATGTCCGCACTAAATCGTTCGTAACTTTTAATTTAGAGTTCGGAATGACACGAATCCAACGCCCACGTTGAGCTAGCTCAATTTTCTATATTATGACAACATTTACTGAAAAAGCTACAACACAGCCTCCAAGTAATCGAATGTATCCCAAACTGTCTGATGCCATGCATTATGCTTTGTTTATAAGCCCTTACTCAAGGAGCACCAATGATCATTTTAATTAGCCGATCAACTTGACATGGCTGCACTAAATCATCTGTAACTTTTTATTTAGAGTTCAGAATGACACGAATCAACCATCAACGCTAAGCTAGCTCAATATTCTATATTATGACAAAATTTAACACTGAAATAGCAACAAAAAAGCCTTACTCAAGGAGCCATTCATTATGCTTCTTTATAAGGTTTTACTCAAGTATCACCAATGATCAGTTTAGAATGATCACTTTATCTATCTGATCAACTTGTCATGTCCGAACTAAATCGCATATAACTTTTGATTTAGAACTCAAAATAACATGTGTCCAGCGCCCACATTAATCAAGCTATATTTCCCATATTGTGAAAACATTTGTGACTGATAGAGCTACAAAAAGCCTCCCAGAAATACAATGTATCCCAAACTCCGTGAAGCTATGCATTATGCTGCATTTATAAGACTTTAGTCAAGGAGAACCAATGATCAGTTTAGAATGATCATTATAACTGGCCGATCAACTTGACATGTCAACACTAAATCGTGCGTAACTTTTGATTTAGAGTTCAGAATGACACGAATCCAACAACCACGTTAAACTAGCTGAGTTTTCAATATCGTGACAAAATTTCACACTAAAATAGCTACGAAAAAGTCTCCATGTAATCATATCTATCCCAAAGTGAGTGATGCCATGCATTATGCTTCTTTATAAGCCTTTACTCAATGAGCACCAATGATCAGTTTAGAATTATCATTTTAACTGGCCGATAAACATGACATATCTACACTAAAGCATTCATAACTTTTGATTTAGAGTTAAAAACGACACGAATCCAACGCCCACATTAATATATATCAAATATCTCTATTGTGTCAATATTTGAGACTGAAAGAGCTACGACAAAGGGTACAAGTAATCCAATGTATCCCAAATTGCATGAAGCTATGCACTAAGCTTCATTTATAAGCATTTAAGAACTAAAGGAGCACCAATGATTAGATTGTAATGATCATTTTAACTAGCTGATCAAGGTGACATGTTCGCACTAAATCGCCTAGAACTTTTGATTGAGAGATCGAAATAACATGACTCCAGCACCCACATGAAACAAGCTCAATTTTCCATATTGTGATGACAATTGAGGCTGATAGAGCTACGAAAACACCAACAAGTAATCCAATGTATCCCACACTGCCTGATGACATGACTTACGCTTCATTTATAAGCCTTTACTTAAGGAGCACCAATGATCAGTTTAGAATGATCATTTTAACTGACCAATCAACTTGACATGTCCGCACTAAATCGTTCGTAACTTTTAATTTAGAGTTCAGAATGACACGAATCCAACATCAACGTTAAGCAAGCTGAATATTCTATATTATGACAAAATCTAACACTGAAATAGCAACAAAAAAGCCTTTACTCAAGGAGCCATTCATTATGCTTCTTTATAAGCTTTTACTGAGGGAGCACCAATGATAAGTTTAGAACGATCGCTTTATCTAGCTGATCAACTTGTCATGTCCGCACTAAATCGCATTTAACTTTTGATTTAGAGCTCAAAATAACATGTATCCAGCGCCCACATTAATCAAGCTATATTTTCCATATTGAGAAAACATTTGTGACTGATAGAGCTACAAAAAGCCTCCAAAAAATCCAATGTATCCCAAACTGCGTGAAGCCATGCATTATGCTGCATTTAAAAGACTTTACTCAAGGAGCACCAATGATCATTTAAGAATGATCATTTTAACTGGCCGATCAACTTGACATGTCAACACTAAATCGTCCGTAACTTTTTATTTAGAGTTCAGAGTGACACGAATCCAACATCCACGTTAAGCTAGTTGAATTTTCTATATCGTGACAAAATTTCACACCGAAATAGCTACGAAAAAGTCTGCATGTAATCACATCTATCCCAAACTACGTGATGCCATGCATTATGCTTCTTTATAAGCCTTTACTCAATGAGCACCAATGATCAGTTTAGAATGATCATTTTAACTAGCTTATCAACTTGACATTTCCGCACTAAATCGTCTTTAACTTTTGATTTAGAGCTCTAAATAACATGAGTCCAACGCCCACATTAAGCTAGCTCCATTTTCCATATGGTCCAATATTTGAGACTGAAAGAGCGACAAAAAGCCTCTAAGTAATCAAATATATACCAAACTGCCTGATGTCATGCCTTATGCTTCATTTATAAGTCATTACTGAAGGAGCACCAATGATCAGTTTAGAATTATCATTTTAACTGGCCTATATACTTGACATGTCCCCACTAAATCGTCCGAAACATTTGATTTCGATTTCAAAATGACACGAATAAGATGCCCACGTTAAACTAGCTCAATTTTCTCTATTGGGATAAAATTTAAGACCAAAATAGCCACGAAAAAGCCTCCAAGTAATCCAATATATCCCTAAATGCGTGATGTGATGCATTATGTTTCATTTATAAGCGTTAACTCAAGTAGCACTAATGATCAGTTTAGAATGATCATTTTAACTAGCTGATCAACTTGACATATCTGCACTAAATCGTCCATAAGTTTTGATTTAGAGTTCAAAACGACACGAATCAATTGCCCACGTTAATATAGATCAAATTTCTATATTGAAAGGGCTAAGACAAAGCGTACAAGTAATCCAATGTATCCCAAGTTGATTACTATACATCATTTATAAGCCTTTACTCAAGGAACACCAATGATTAGATTGGAATGATCATTTTAACTTGCTGATCAATGTGACATGTCCAATCGCCTTGAACTTTTGATTTTGAGATCGAAATAACATGAGTCCTGCCCCAACAATAATTAAGCCCAATTTTCCATATTGTTAAGATGATTGAGGCTGATAGAGCTACAAAAAAACCTACAAGTAATCCAATGTATCCCACACTTCGTGATGACATGCATTACGTTTCACTTATAAGCCTTTACTCAAGGAGCACCAATGGTCAGTTTATAACAATCATTTTAACTCACCAATCAACTTGACATGTCCGCACTAAATCGTTCGTAACTTTCAATTCAGAGTTATGAATGACAGGAATCCAATGCCAACGTTGAGCTAGCTCAATTTTCTATATTATGACAACATTTACTAAAAGAGCTACGACAAAGCCTTTAAGAAATCGAATGTTTCCCAAACTGCGTGATGCCATGCATTATGCTTCATTTATAAGCCCTTACTCAAGGAGCACCAATGATCAACTTGACATGGCCGCACTAAATCATCTGTAACTTTTTATTTAGAGTTCAGAATGACACGAATCCAACATCAACGTTAAGCTAGCTCAATATTCTATATTATGACAAAATTTAACACTGAAATAGCAACAAAAAAGCCTTTACTTAAGGAGCCATTCATTATGCTTCTGTATAAGCTTTTACTCAAGGAGCAGCAATGATTAGTTTAGAATGATCACTTTATCTAGCTGATCAACTTGTCATGACTGAACTAAATTGCATTTAACTTTTGATTTAGAACTCAAAATAACATGTGTCCAGCACCCACATTAATCAAGCTATATTTTCCATATTGTGAAAACATTTGTGATTGATAGAGCTACAAAAAGCCTCCAAGAAATCCAGTGTATCCCAAATTCCGTATAGCCATGCATTATGCTGCATTTATAAGACTTTACTAAAGGAGAACCAATGATCAGTTTAGAATGATCATTTTAAATGCACGATCAAGTTGACATGTCAACACTAAATCGTCTGTAACTTTTGATTTAGAGTTTAGAATGACACGAATCCAGCATCCACGTTAAGCTAGCTGAATTTTCTATATCGTGACAAAATTTCACACCGAAATAGCTAAGAAAAAGTCTCCATGTAATTTCACATCTTTCCCAAACTGCGTGATACCATGCATTATGCTTCTTTATATGCCTTTATTCAGTGAGCACCAATGATCAGTTTAGAATGATCATTTTAACTAGCTTATCAACTTGACATTTCCGCACTAAATCGTCTTTAACTTTTGATTTAGAGCTCTAAATTACATGAGTCCAACACCCACATTGAGCTAGCTCCATTTTCCATATGGTGCAACATTTGAGACTGAAAGAGCTACGAAAAAGCCTCTAAGTGATCCAATGTATCACAAACGGCGTGATGTCATGCCTTATGCTTCATTTATAAGTCTTTACTCAAGGAGCACCAATGATCAGTTTACAATTATCATTTTAACTGGCCGATAAACATAACATGTCCACAAAAAATCGTTCATAACTTTTGATTTAGGGTTGAAAACGACACGAATCCAATGCCCACATTAATATAGATCAAATTTCTATATTGTGACAATATTTGAGACTCAAACAGATACGACAAAGCGTACAAGTAATCCAATGTATCCCAAAATGCGTGATGCCATGTATTATGCTTCATTTGTAAGCCTTTACTCAAGGAGCATGAATGATCAGTTTGGAATGATCATTAACTAGGTGCTAAACTTGACATGTCCACACTAATTTCTATTTAACTTTTTATTTAGAGCTCAAGAGCCCACGTAATCCAAAAATGTGTGATGTAATGAATTATGTTTCATTTATAAGCATTTACTCAATGAGCACCAATGATTAGTTTAAAATGATTATTTTAACTAGCTGTCAACTTGAGATGTCCGCACTAAATCGTTTTTAACTTTTGATTTAGAGATCAAAATGACATGAGTCCAACGCCCACGTTAATCTAGCTCATTTTTCCATATAGTGATAACATTTGAGACGTTAAGCTAGCTCATTTTTCCATATTGTGATAACATGTAAGACTGAAATAGCTACGAAAAAGCTTCCAAGTAATCCAATGTATCCCAAACTGCGTGATGCCATCAATTATCCTTGATTTATAACCCTTACTAAAGGAGCACCAATGATCAGTTTAGAATGATTATTTTAACTAGCCGCTCAACTTGACATGTCCACACTAAATTCTCATTAACTTTTTATTTAAAGCTCAAGATGACACGAATCCAACGCCCAGCTTAATCTAGCTCAATTATCTATATTGTAACAAAATTTAAAACTAAAATAGCTACGAAAAAACCTCCAAGTAATCCATTCTATGCCAAAATGCGTGATGTCATGCATTATGCTTCATATCTACTCCTTTACTCAAGGGGCACCAATGATCACTTTAGAATGATCATTTTAACTACGTGCTAAACTTGACATGTCCACACTAAATTCTATTCAACTTCTTTATTAGAGCTTAGGAGCCCAAGTAATCCAAAAATGTGTGATGGCATGAAATATGCTTCATTTATAGGCATTTACTCAATGAGCACCAATGATCATTTTAGAATTATCATTTTAACTAGCTGATCAACTGGACATATCCGCACTAAATCGTCTTTAACTTTTTATTTAGAGCTCAATATGACATGAATCCTACTCCCACATTAAGCTAGATCAATTTTCCATATTGTGACATCATTTTAGGCTGAAAGAGCTACGATTAAACCTCCCAGTAATCCAATATATCCTATGAGTGACGTCAAGCATTATGCTTCATATAAAAGCCTTTACTCAAGGAGCACCAATGATAAGTTTAAAATGATTATTATAATTGGACTATCAACTTGACATTTCCACATTAAAACCTCTTTTATTTTTTTATTTAGAGCTCAATATGACATGAATCTAACTCCCACGTTAAGCTACCTTAATTTCCAATATTGTGACAACATTTTAGACTGAAAGAGCTATCACTAAGCTCCCACTAATCCAATTTATCCCAAAATGCGTGATGTCATGCATTATGCTTCATTTATAAGCCTCTACTCAAGGAGCACAAATGATTAGTTTAAAATGATTATTATAACTAGCCGATCAATTTGACATGTCCAATCTAAATCGTCTTTAACTTTTAATTTTGACCTCAATATGACATGAATCAAACTCCCACGTTAAGCTACCTCAATTTTCCATATTGTGACAACATTTTAGACTTAAAGAGCTACGACTAAGCCTCCCAGTAATTCAATCTATCCCAAAATGCCTCATGTCATGCATTATGCTTCATTTATATGCATTTACTCATGAGCACCAATGATCATATTAAAATGATTATTATAACTAGACGATCAACTTGAGATGTCCAAACTAAATCGTATTTAACTTTTTATTTAAAGCTCAATATGATATGAATCCAACTCACACGTTAAGCTAGCTCAACTTTCCATATTATGACAACATTTTAGACTGAAAGAGCAACGACTAAGCATCCCAGTAATCCAATCTATCCCAAAATATGTGATGTCATGCATTATGGTTATTTATAAGCCTTTACTCAACAAGAACCAATGATCAGTTTAAAATGATTGTTATAACTGACCGATCAATTCGACATGTCCAAACTAAATCGTCTTTAACTATTTATTTAGAGCTCAATATGACATGAATCCAACTCCCAAGTTAATCTAACTCAATTTTCCATATTTTGAAAATATTTTAGACTGCAAGAGGTACGACTGAGCCTCCCAGTAATCCAATCTATCCCAAAATGCGTGATGTCATGCATTATGCTTCATTTATAAGACTTTACTCATGAGCACCAGTGATTATTTTAAAACGATTATTATAACAGGCCGATCAACTTGACATGTCCACACTAAATCGTCTTTAACTTTTTATTTAGAGCTCAATATGACATGAATCCAACTACTACGTTAAGCTAGCTCAATTATCAATATTGTGACAACATTCTAGACTGAAAGAGCTACGACTAAGCCTCTCAGTAATCCAATCTATTCCAAAATACATGATGTCATGCATTATACTTCATTTATAGGCCCTTACTCCAGGAGCACCAATGATTAGTTTAAATTGATTAATATAACAGGCCGATCAACTTGACATGTCAACACTAAATCATCTTTAACTTTTTTTAGAGCTCAATATGACATGAATCCAAGGGCCATGTTAAGGTAGCTCAATTTTCCATATCGTGACAACATTTGGAAATGAAAAAGGTACGGCGAAGCCTAAAAGTAATCCAATGCATTCCAAACTGCATGATGCCATGCATTATGCGTCATATTGTGACAAAGTTTAAGACCGAAATAGCTACGGCAAAGCCTCTAAGTAATCCAATCTATCCCAAAATGTATGGTGTCATGCAATGCTTCATTTGTAAGCCTTTACGCAAGGAGAAGCAATGATCAGTTTAGAATGATCATTTTAACTAGCTGATCAACTTGACATATCCACACTAAATCATCTTTAACTTTTCATTTAGAGCTCAAGGTGACATAAATCCAATGCCCATGTTAAGCTAGCTCAATTTTCCATATTGTGACAACATTTGAGACTAAAAGAGCTATTACAAAGCCTCCAAGTAATCCAATATATCCCAAAATGCGTGATGTCGTACATTATGCTTTATTTGTAAGTCTTTACTCAAGGAGCACCAATGATCAGTTTAGAATGGTCATTTTAACTACCAATTCAAATTTACATATCCACACTAAATCAACTTTAACTTCTTATTTAAAGCACCAGATGACATGAATTCAACGCCCACCTTAAGCTAGCTCAATATTCCATATTGTGACAACCTTTGAAAACGAAAAAGCTACGACAAAGCCTCCAAGTAATCCAATGTATACCAAACTGCGAGATGCCATGCATTATGCTTCATTTATAAGCACTTACTCAAGGAACACCAATGATCAGTTTAGAATGATCATCTTAACTAGCTGATTAACTTGACATATCCGGACTAAATCGTCTTTAACTTTTGATTTAGAGCTCAAAATGACATGAATCCAACGCCCACGTTAAGCTAGCTCAATTTTCCATATTATGACAACATTTGATAATGAAAGAGCTAGACAAAGCCTCAAATTAATGCAATCTATGCCGAAACACATGATGCCATGCATTATGATTCATTTTTAAGCCTCTGCTATAAGAGCACCAATGATCAGTTTAGAATGATTATTTTAACTGGCTGGTCAATTTCACATGCCCACACTAAATCGTCCGTAACATTTGGTTTAGAGTTCAGAATGACACGGATCCAATGCCCACATTAAGCTAGCTCCATTTTCTATATTGTGACAAAAATTAAGACCGAAATACCTACGAGAAAGGCTCCTAGTAATCCAATCTACCCAAATATGCGTGTTGTTGTGTATTATGCTTCATTTTGAAGCCTTTACTCAAGGAGCATCAATGATCCGTTTAGAATGGTCATTTAACTTACTCATCAACTTGACATAACTGCACTAAATCGTCTATAACTTTTGATTTAGAGCTCAAAATAATATGAATCTAATGCCCATGTTAAGCTAGTTCAATTTTCCATATTGGGACAACATTTCAGACAGAAAGAGCTACGACAAAGGTTCCAAGTAATCCAATGTACCCCACACTGCGTGATGCCATGCATTATGCTTCACTTATAAGCCTTTACCCAAGGAGCACCAATGATCAGTTTAAAATGATCATTTTAACTAGCTGCTCAACTTAATATGTCCAAATTAAATTCTCCTTTGCTTTTCATTTAGAGCTCAATATGACATCAATCCAACGCCCACGTTGAACAAGCTCAATTTTCCATATTGTGAGAACATGTGAGACTGAAAGATATAAACAAAGTCTCAAAGTAATGCAATCAATCTCAAACCGCGTGATGCCATGCATTATGCTTCAGTATAAGACTTTATCCAAGGATCACTAATGATTAGTTTAGAATAATCATTTAAATTGGCCGATCAATTTGACATGTCCACATCAAATCATTTGTAACTTTTGATTTAGCGTTTAAACTGACACGAATCCACTGCCACGTTAAGCTAGCTCAATTTCCTATATTTTGACAAAATTTTAGACCAAAATAGCAATGACGAAGCTTCCAAGTAATCCAATCTATCCCAAAATACGCAATGTCATGCATTACGCTTCATTTATAAGCCATTACTAAATAAGCACCAATTATTAGTATAGAATGATAATTCTAACTTGTTGATCAACTTGACATGTCCACACTAAATCGTCTTCCACATTTTATTTAGAGCTCAAGATGACATGTATCCAACACCCACGTTAAGCTAGCTCAATTTTGCATATTGTAACAACATTTGAGACTGAAAGATATAGACAAAGCTCAATGTAATGCAATCTATCCAAAATTGCGTGATGTTATGCAATATGCTTCATTTATAAACTTTCAAGGAGCACCAAAGATCAGTTTAGAATGATCATTTTAACTTGAATATCAATTTCAGATGTCCACACTAAATCATCCGCAACTTTTGATTTAGAGTTCAGAATGATACAATTCCAACGCCCACGTTATGGGAGCTCAATTTTCTATGCCGTGACAAAATTTGAGACCCAAATAGCTACGTCAAAGCTTCCAAGTAATCCAATCTATCCCAAAATGCGTGATGTCGTGCATTATGCTTCATTTGTAAGCCAGTACTTAATAAGCACCAATGATTAGTATAAAATGATCATTCTAACTAGTTGATCAACTTGACATGTCCACACTAAATCGTCTTCAATGTTTTATTTAGAGCTCAAGATGACATGTATCCAACGCCCACATTAAGCTAGCTCAATTTTGCATATTGTAACAACATTTGAGACAAAGATATAGACAAAGCTCAAAGTACTGCAATCTATCCCAAATTGCGTGATGCCATGCAATATGATTCATTTATAAACTTTACTCAAGGGGCACCAAAGATCATTTTAGAATGATCATTTTAACTTGAATATCAATTTCAGATGTCCACACTAAATCATCCGTAACTTTTGATTTAGAGTTCGGAATGACACAATTCTAACGCCCACGTTATTGTAGCTCAATTTTCTATGTTGTGACAAAATTTGAAACCCAAATAGCTACGACAAAGCTTCCAAGTAATCCAATCTATCCCAAAATGCGTGATGTCATGCATTTTGCTTCATTTATAAGCCTTTACTTAAGGAGCACCAATTATAAGTTTAGAATAATAATTTTAAGTAGCTGATCAACTTGACATGTGTGCACTAAATCGTCATTCACTTTTTATTTATGGCTCAAAATGAAATGAATCCGACGCTCACATTAAGCTAGCTCAACTTTCCACATTGGGACAAACATTTCAATTGGATGACCTACGACAAAGCCTCCCAGAAATCCAATGTATCCCAAATTTGAGATTTCATGCATTATCCTCCATTTATAATACTTTAATGAAGGAGCACCAATGATTATTTTAGAATTATCAATTTGACATGTCCACACTAAATCGTCCATAACTTTTGATTTAGAATTCCGAATGACACGAATCCAACGCCCACGTTAAGCCAGCTGAATTTTATAAATTTAAAGACCGAAATAGATATGACAAAGACTCCAAGTAATCCAATCTATCCCAAAATACGTGATGTCATGCATTATGCTTCATTTATAAGCCTTTACTCAAGTAGCACCAATGACCAATTTAGAATAATCATTTTAACTAGCTGATCAACTTGACATGTACACACTAAATCATTTTTAACTTTTAATTTAGAGCTCATGATGACATGAATGCAATGCTCACATTAAGCTAGCTCAATATTCCATATTCTGACAACATTTGCGATTGAAAGAGCTAGAGAAAGCCTCAAAGTAATGCAATCTATCCCAAAACTGCATGATGCCATGTATTATGCTTCATTTATAAGCTTTTACTCAAGTAGCACTAATGATCAGTTTAGAATGATCATTTTAACTGGCCGATTCAATTTGACATGTCGACACTAAATCGTCCGTAACTTTTCATTTACAAATCAGAATGACACGAATCTAACACCTACGTTAAGCTAGCTATATGTTATATATTGTGACAAAATTATAGACTGAAATAGCTATGACAAAGACTCCAAGTATTCCAATCTATCCCAAAATATGTGATGTCATGCATTATGCTTCATTTATAAGCCTTAACTCAAGGAGCACCAATTATCTGTTTAAAATAATCATTTTAACTAGCAGATCAACTTGACATGTGTGCACTAAATCGTCTTTTTTTTTTTATTTAGAGCTCAAAATGAAATGAATCCGATGCCTCGTTAAGCTAGCTGAACTTTTCATATTGTGACAACATTTGAGACTGAAAGAGTTACACAAAGCCTCGAAGTACTGTAATCTATCTCAAACTATGTGATGCCATGCATTAGGCTTCATTATAAGCCTTTATTCAAGGAGCATTAATGATCAGTTTAGAATGATCATTTTAACTGGCCGATCAATTTGACATGTCCACACTAAATCGTCTGTAAGTTTTGATTTAGAGTTCAGAATGACACGAATCAACCGCCCACGTTAAGATAGCTCAAGTTTCTATACTGCGACAAAATTTTAGTCCGAAATAGCTATTATGAAGCCTCCAAGTATTGCAATCTATCCCGAAATGTGTGATTTCAGGTATTATGCTTCATTTATGAGCCTTTACACAATGAGAACCAATGATCATTTTTACTAGCTGATTAACTTGACATGTTGACACTAAATTGTCTTCAACTTTTTATTTAGAGCTCAAGATGACATGAATTCAACGCCCAAGTTAAGCTGGCTCAATTTTGCATATTGTAACAACATTTGAGACTGAAAGAGCTAGACAAAGCCTCAAAGTATTGCAATCTATCCCAAATTGTGTGATGCCATGCATTATGCTTCATTTATAAACTTTACTCAAGAAGCACCAAAGATCATATTAGAATGATCATTTTAACTAGCCGATCAATTTCGAATGTCCACACTAAATCATCCGTAACCAGGTTGTATCTCTACAAACCCGTTTGTATCTCTACAAACCCGTTTGCACCCTTTCGTATTCTTGCAAAAACGTTTTGTAACCTTTTGCCTTCCTTTTGCGATTTGTTTCTTGTTTAAACTTGATCTTTGATCTTTGAGGAAACTGGAAATTAACTTTAAAATAGTTCAGAACCGATTTCTAAAGGATAAAACTTTTGAAACACCCAATCGGCACTGTTGAGTTCTAAGAAACTATTTTTGCTAAGCCTTTACTCAAGAAGCACCAATATTCAGTTTAGAACGATCAATTTAACAGGCCGGTCACTTGATATGTCAACACTAAGTCATCCGTATTTTATGATTTAGAGTTCAAAATGAGATGAATCCAACACCCACGATAAGCTAGGTGAATTTCCAATATCGTGACAAAATTTAAAACCGAAATAGTTACAAAAAAGCCTTCAAGTAATTCAATCTATCCCAAACTGCGTGATGTCATTCATCATGCTTCGTTTATAAGCCTTTACCCAATGAGCACCAATGATAAGTTTAAAATGATCATTTTAACTAGCTGATCAACTTGACATGTCCGCACTAAATCGTCTTTAACTTTTGATTTAGGATCATTTTAACTAGCTGATCAACTTGACATGTCCCCACTAAATCGTCTTTAACTTTTGATTTAGAGCTCAAAATGACATGAATCCAACGCCCATGTAAGCTAGCTCAATTTTCCATATTGTGACAAAATTTGAGATTGAAAGAGCTACTACAAAGCTTCCAAGTAATTTAATGTCTCCCAAAGTGCGTGATACCATGTATTATGCTTCATTTATAAGCCTTTCCTCAAGGAACACCTCTGATGAATTTAGTTTGGAATGATCTGTTTAACTGGACCATCAACTTGACATGTCCGCACTAAATCGTCCGTAACTTTTGATTTGGAGTTCAGAATGATACGAATCCAACGCTCATGTTAATCAAGCTCAATTTTCCATATTGTGATAACATTTGAGATTGAAAGAGCTACGAAAAGCCTCCAAATAATTCAATGTATCCCAAACTGCGGGATTCCATGCATTATGCTTCATTTATAAGCTTTTACATCAGGAGCACCGATGATCAGTTTAGAATGAACATTTTAATTGGCTGATCACTTGACATATCCGCATTAAATCGTCTGTAACTTATGATTTAGAGTTTAGAATGACACGAATTCCATGACCACGTTAAGCTAGCTCAATTTTCAATATTGTGACAAGATTTGAGACTGAAAGAGTACGACAAAGCCTCCAAGTAGTCCAGTGTATCCCAAACTATGTGATGCCATGCATTATGTTTCATTTATAAGCCTTTACTCACGGAGAACCAATGATCAGTTTATACTTATCATTTTAACTGACCGATTAATTGATATGTCCGCACTAAATCGTCAGTAACTTTTGATTTAGAGTTCAGAATGACATGAACCCAACACCCACGTTAAGCTAGCTCAGTTTTATATATTGTGACAAAATTTAAGACCGAAATAGCTACGACAAAGCCTCCAAGTAATCAAATCTATCCCAAACTCTGTGATTCCATGCATTATGCTTCATTTATAAGCCTTTACTCAAAGAGCACCAATGATTAGTTTAGAATTATCATTTTAACTATCTGATCAACTTGATATGTCCACACTAAATCATCTTGAACTTTAGATTTAGAGCTCACAATGACATGAGTCCAACACCCACGTTAGCCTAGCTCAATTGTCCATATTGTGTCAAAACATTTGAGACTTAAAGAGGTAAGAAAAATCCTCAGAGTAATCCAATGTATCCGAAACATCGTGATGCCATGCATTATGCTTCAATTATAAGCCTTTACTTAAGGAGTACCAATATTCAGTTTAGAACGATCATTTTAACAGGCCGACCACTCGATATGTCTGCACTAAATCGTCCGTATTTTATGATTTAGAGTACGAAATGAGATGAATCAAACACCCACGATAATCTAGGTCAATTTCCAATATTTTGACAAAATTTAAGACCAAAATAGTTACAAAAAAGCCTTCAAATAATCCAATCTATCCAAAACATGCATGATGTCATTCATTATGCTTTGTTTATAAGCTTTTACCCATTGAGCACCAATGATCAGTTAAGAATGATCATTTTAACTAGCTGATCAACTTGACATGTCCGCACTAAATCGTCTTTAACTTTTGATTTAGACTCAAAATGATATGAGTCCAACGCCCACGTTAAGCTAGCTCAATTTTCCATATTGTGACAAAATTTGAGACTGAAAGAGCGACTACAAAGTCTCCAAGTAATCGAATGTCTCCCAAAGTGCGTGATGCCATGCATTATGCTTCATTTATAAGCATTTCCTCGAGGAGAAACAGTGATCAATTTAGTTTAGAATGATCATTTTAACTGGACGATCAACTTGACATGTCCGCACTAAATCGTCCGTAGTAATTGATTTAGAAGTTCTAAATGATACGAATCCAACGCCCATGTTAAGCAAGCACAATTTTCCATATTGTGACAACATTTGAGACTAAAAGAGTTACGAAAAATCCTCCAAGTAACCCAATGTATCCCAAACAGCGTCATGTCATGCATTATGCTTCGTTTATAAGCCTTTACCCAATGAGCAGCAATGATTAGTTTAGAATTATCATTTTAACTAGTTGATCAACTTGACATGTCCGCACTAAATCGTCTTTAACTTTTGATTTAGAGCTCAAAATGACATGAGTCCAACGCCCACGTAAGCTAGCTCAATTTTCTATATTGTGAAAAAATTTGAGACTGAAAGAGCTGCTACAAAGCCTCCAAGTAATCCAATTTCTCCCAAAGTGCGTGATGCCATGCATTATGCTTCATTTATAAGGCTTTCCTCCAGGAGCACCTGTGATCTATTTAGTTTAGAATGATCATTTTAACTAGACCATCAACTTGACATGTCCGTACTAAATCGTCCGTAACTTTTGATTTAGAGTTCTGAATGATACGAATCCAACGCCCATGTTAATCGAGCTCAATTTTCCATATTGTCCCAACATTTGTGACTGAAAGAGCTACAAAAGCCTCCAAATAATTCAATGTATCCCAAACTGCGTGATGCCATGCAATATGCGTGATTTATAAGCTTTTACTTCAGGAGCACCGATGATCAGTTTAGAATGATCATTTTAACTGGATCATCAACTTGACATGTCCACACTAAATCGTCCGTAACTTTTGATTTAGAATTTAGAATGACACGAATCCCACGCCCACGTTAAGCTAGCTAAATTTTTAATATTGTGCCAAGATTTGAGACTGAAAGAGTACAACAAAGCCTCCAAGTAGTCCAATGTATCCCAAACTCCGTGATGCCATGCATTATGTTTCATTTATAAGCCTTTACTCAAGGAGCATCAATGATCAGTTTATACTGGTCATTTTAACTGACCGATTACTTGATATGTCCGCACTAAATTGTCCGTAACTTTTGATTTAGAGTTCAGAATGACACAAACCCAACACCCACGTTAAGCTAGCTCAATTTTATATATTGTGCAAAATTTATGACCGAAATATCTATGATAAAGCCTCCAAGTAATCGAATCTATCCCATACTCCGTGTTTCCATGCATTATGCTTCATTTATAAGCCCTTTACTCAAAGAGCATCAATGATTAGTTTAGAATGATCATTTTAACTATCTGATCAACTTGACATGTCCGCACTAAATCGTCTTTAACTTTTGATTTAGAGCTCAAAATGACATGAGTCCAACGCCCATGTTAACCTAGCTCAATTTTCCATATTGTGACAAAATTTGAGGCTGAAAGAGGGACTACAAAGTCTCCAAGAAATCTAATTTCTCCCAAAGTGCGTGATGCCATGCATTATACTTCTTTTATAAGCCTTTCCTCAAGGAGCACCAGTGATCAATTTAGTTTAGAATGATCATTTTAACTAGATTATCAACTTGACATGTCCGCACTAAATCGTCTGAAACTTTTGATTTAGAGTTCTAAATGATACAAATCCAACGCCCATATTAAGCAAACTCAATTTTCCATATTGTGACAACATTTGTGACTAAAAGAGTTATGAACAATCCTCCAAGTAACCCAATGTATCCCAAACAGCGTCATGTCATGCATTATGCCTCATTTATAAGGCCTTACACATGGAGCACCAGTGATCAGTTTAGAATGATCATTTTAACTGACCGATCACTTGATATGTCCGCAAAAAATCGTCCGTAACTTTTGATTTAGAGTTCAGAATGACACGAACCCAACGCCCACGTTAAGCTAGCTGAATTTTCTATATTGTGACAATATTTAAGACCGAAATAGCTACGACAAAGCCTCCAAGTAATCAAATCTATCCCAAACTGTGTGATTTCATGGATTATGCTTCATTTATATGCCTTTACTCAAGGAGCACCAATGATCAATTTAGAATGATCATTTTAACTAGCTGATCAAGTTGACATGTCCACACTAAATCATCTTGAACTTAGATTTAGTGATCAAAATGACATGAGTCAAATGATTTAGTGATCATTTTAACTGTCCGATAAACTTGACATGTCTACACTAAATCGTCCGTAACTTTTGATTTAGTGTTCAGAATGACACGAATAACACACCCACGTTAAGCTAGTTCAATTTTATATATTGTGGCAACATTTGAGACTGAAAGAGCTATGACAAAGCCTCCAAGTAATCTAATGTATCCCAAAGTGCGTGATGCCATTCATTATACTTCATTTAACAGGCTTTACTAAAGGAGCACCAATGATCAATTTAGAATGATCATTTTTAACTGGGCGATCAACTTGACATGTCCGCACTAAATCATCCGTAACTTTTGATTTAGAGTTCAAAATGACTGGAATCCAATGCCCGAGTTAAGCTAGCTCAAGTTTCTATATTGAAAAAACATTTATGACCAAGATAGCTACGACAAAGCCTCCAAGTAGTCTAGTCTATCCCAAACTGTGTGATGCCATGCACTATGCTTTATTTGTCAGCCTTTACTCGAGGAGCACCAATGATGAGTTTAGAATGATAATTCAAACTAGCCGATCAACTTGAGTTGTCCGCACTAAATCTTTTTTACTTAAAAAGTTCATGATTGCAACACCCACGTTAAACTAGTTCCATTGTCCATATTGTGACAACATTTGAGACTAAAAGAGCTACGAAAAAGCCTTCAAGAAATCCAATGTATCCCAAACTGCGTGATGCCATGCATTCTGCTTCATTTATAAGCCTTTAGCGAAGGAGCACCAATGATCATTTTAACTGGCTGATCAACTTGACAAGTCCGCATAAATCGTTCGTAACTTTATTTAGAGTTCAAAACAAAACGATTCCAACGCCCTCATTAAGCTAGCTCAATTTTCTGTATTGTGACAAAATTTAACACCAAAGTAGCTAGGAAAAACCTCCAAGTAATCCAATCTATCCCAAACTACGTGATGCCATGCATTATACTCCATTTATAAGCCTTTAATCAAGGAGGTCCAATGATCAGTTTGGAATGATCATTTTAACTAGCCGATAAACTTGTCATGACCATACTAAATCGTCCGTAACTTTTGATTTAGAGTTCAGAATTATACAAATCTAACACCCACATTACACTAGCTCAGTTTTGAATATTGTAACAACATTTGAGATTGAAAAAGCTACAACAAAGCCTCCAAGGAATCTAATGTACCCCAAACTGCGTGATGCCACACATTATGCTTCATTTATAAGCTTTTATTCACGGAGCACCAATGATCAGTTTAGAATTATCATTTTAACTAGCTGAACAACTTGAGATGTCTGCACTAAATCTTCTTTACTCTTGATTTAGAGCTCAAAAATACATGATTCCAACGCCCACGTTAAGCTAGCTCAATTGTCCATATTGTGACAACACTTGAGACTGAAAGAGCTACTACAAAGCCTACAAGTAATCCAATATTTCCCAAACTGCGTGATGTCATGGATTATTATTCATTTATAAGCCTTTACTCAAGCAGCACCAACGATCAGTTTAGTTTAGAATGATCATTTTAACTGTCCGATAAACTTGACATGTCTACACTAAATCGTCCATAACTTTTGATTTAGAGTTATGAATGACAGGAATAACATGCCCACATTAAACTAGGTCAATTTTATATATTGTGACAACATTTGAGACTAAAAGAGCTACGACAAAGCCTCCAAGTAATCTAATGTATCCCAAAGTGTGTGATGCCATGCATTATACTTCATTTAACAGCCTTTGCTGAAGGAGCACCAATGATCAATTTAGAATGATCATTTTAACTAGCCGATCAACTTGACATGTGTCCGCACTAGATCATCTGTAACTTTTGATTTAGAGTTCAAAATGATAGGAATCCAACGCCCACGTTAAGCTAGCTCAAGTTTCCATATTGATAAAAAATTTATGACTAATATAGCTACGACAAAGCCTCCAAGTAGTCTAGTCTATCCCAAACTGTGTGATCCCATGTATTATGCTTTATTTGTCAGCCTTTACTCGAGGAGTACCAATGATCAGTTTAGAATGATCATTTAAACCAGCCGATCAACTTCAGATGTCCGCACTAAATCTTTTTCACTTTTGATTCAGAGATAAAAAAATTCATGATTCCGATCCCCACGTTAAACGAGCTCCATTGTCCATACTGTGACAACATTTGAGAATGAAAAAGCTACAACAAAGCCTCCAAGTAATCCAATACATCCCAAACTGCGTGATATAGTGCATTATGATTCATTTATAAGCCTTTACTCAAGTAGCACCAATGATCAGTTTAGAATGATCATTTTAACTGTCCGATAAACTTGACATGTCTACACTAAATCGCCAATAACTTTTGATTTAGATTTCAAAATGACCCCAATCCTTTGCCCACATTAACCTAGCTCAAGGTTTTAAAAGTTAAGATTAAAATAGCTACGACAAAGCCTCCATGTAATGAAATGTATCCCAAACAGTGTGATACCATGCATTATGCCTCATTTTTAAGCCTTTACTCAAGGAGCACCAGTGATGAGTTTAGAATGAGCATTTTAATTGTCCGATAAACTTGACATGTCTACACTAAATTTTCAGTAACTATTGATTTAGATTTCAAAATGACACAAATCCAATGCCCACATTAACGTAGCTTAATGTTTTATATCGTGACAAAATACAAGATCGAAATAGCTACGACAAAGCAACCATGTAATCCAATCAATCCCACACTACGTGATGCCATGCATTATGCTTCTTTTATTAGCCTTTACTCAAGGAGCACCAATGATCATTTTAACTAGCTTATCAACTCATATGTTCACACTAAATCATCTTTAACTTTTGTTTTAGAGCTCAAAATCACATAAATCTAATGCCACCATTATGCTAGCTGAATTTTCCGTATTGTAACAACATTTGAGACTAAAGGAGCTATGCAAAATCCTCCAAGTAATCCAATGTATCCCAAACTGTGTGATGTCATCCATTATACTTCATTTATAAGCCTTTACTCAATGAGCACCGATGATCAGTATAGAATGATCATTTTAACTGCCCCACCAACTTGACATGTCTGCACTAAATCGTCCGTACCGTTTTATTTAGAGTTGAGAATGACATGAATCGAACGCTCACATTAAGCTTGCTCAATTTCTATATTGTGACAAAATTTAACACCAAAATAGCAATGAAAAAGCCTCCAAGTAATCCAATCTGCGTGATGCCATGCATTATGCTTCGTTTATAAACCTTTACTTAATGAACACCTATGATCTGTTTAGAATGATCGTTTTAACTAGCTGATCAACTTGACATGTCCGCATTGAATCGTCTTTAAATTTTGATTTAGAGCTCAAAATGACATCAGTCCAACGCCCACATTAAGCTAACTCAATTTTCCATACAGTGACATCATTTGAGACTGAAAGAGCTAATACAAAGCCCCAAGTAATCGAATGTATCCCAAATTGCGTGATGCCATGCATTATGCTTCATTTATAACCCTTTACTCAAGGATCACCAATGATCAATTTAAAATAATTATTTTCACTGGCCAATACACTTCACATGGCCGAACTAAATCGTCTGTAACTTTTGATTTAGAGTTTAAAATGACACAAATCCAATGCCCACCTTAAGCTAGCTCAATTTTCTATATTATGGCAGCATTTGTAACTAGAAGAGCTACGACAAAGCCTCCAAGTAATCCAAAGTATGGCAAACTGCATAATGCCAAGCATTCTGCTTCATTTATAAACTTTTACTCAAGGATCACCGATGATCAATTTAGAATGATCATTTTAATAGGCCGATCAACTCTACATATTCCCACTAAATCGTCTGTAACTATGGATTTACAGTTCAAAATGACACGAATCCGACGCCCACGTTAAGCTAGCTCAGTTTTCTATATTGTGATATATTTTAAGACCTAAATAGCTATGACAAAGCCTCCAAGTAATCCAATCTATTCCATACTGTGTGATGTCATGCACTATGCTTCATTTGTAAGCCTTTGCTCAATGAAGACCAATGATTAGTTTAGAATGATCATTTTAACTCGCCGATCAACTTGATATGTCCGCACTAAATTGGCCGTAACATTTGATGTAAAGTTCAAAATGACACAAATCCATCCCCAACATTAAGCTAGCTGAATTTTCAATTTTGTGCAAACAATTGAGCCTGAAAGAGCTACAACAAAGCCCCCAAGTAATCGAATGTATCCCAAACTGCGTGATGCCATGCATAGTACTTCATTTATAAGCCTTTACTCAAGGAGCACCACTGATTAGTTTAGAATTATCACTTTAAATGGCCAATCAACTTTACATGTCCACATTAAATCGTCTGTAGAATTTGATTTATAGTTCAAAATTGCAGGAATCCAACATCCACGTTAAGCTAGCTTAATTTTTTATGTTGTGAAAAAATTCAAGACCAAAATAGCAATGACAAAGGCTCAAAGTAATCCAATACATCCAAAATTCATAAGTGCCATGCATTATGCTATATTTATAAGCCTACACTCAAGGAGCATCGATGACCAGTTTAGAATGATCATTTTAACTAGCGGATCAACTTGACATGTCCGCATTAAATTGTCTTTGATTTTTGATTTGAAACTCAAAATAACATGAGTCCAAAGCCCACGTTAACCTAGCTCAATTTTCTACATTGTACGAATAATTGAGACTGAAAGAGGTACGACAAAGCGTCGAAGTAATCCAATATAACCCAAACAGTGTGATGTCATGCATTATGCTTCATTTATGAGCTTTTACTCAAGGAGCACCAGTGATCAGTTTAAAACGATCATTTTAACTGGCTGATAAACTTGACATGTCCGCATTAAATCGTCTGTAGTTGTTGATTTACAGTTTAAAATGACAGGAAACCAACATCCACAGTAAGCTCGCTTGAATTTCTATATTATGACAAAATTTAAGACCAAAATAGCAGCGACGAAGGCTCCAAGTAATCAAATGTATCCCAAACAGGGTGATGCCATGAAATATGCTTCATTTATAACCCTTTACTTAAGGAGCACCAATCATAAGTTTAGAATGATCATTTTAACTTACCCATAACCTTGGCATATCCACACAAAATTGTACGTAACTTTTGGTATGGGGTTCGGAATGGCACGAATCCAACACCAACGTTAAGCTAGCTCAAATTTCTATATTAAGACAAAGCATGCATTATGCTTCATTTATAAGCCTTTACTCAAGGAGCACCAATGGTCGTTTAGGAATGGTCATTTTAACTAGCTGATTAACTTGAAATGTCTGCACTAAATCGCGTTTAACTTTAGAGCTCAAAATGACATGAGTCCAATGCCCACATTAAGCTAGCTCAATTTTTCATATTGTGACAACATTTGAGACTGAAAGAGCTACTACAAAGCCTCTACGTAATCCAATGCATCCCAAACTGCCTGATACCCTGCATTATAGTTCATTTATTAGCCTTTACTCAAGAAGCACCAATGATCAGTTTAGTATGATCATTTTAACTGGAAGATCAACTTGACATGTCCGCACTAAATCGTGCTCAACTTTTGATTTAGAGTTAAGAATGGCAAGAATCCAGCGCCAACGTTAAGCTAGCCCAATTTTCAATATTGTAACAAACTTAAGACCAAAATAGCTAAGACAAGGCCTCCAAGTAATCCGTTCTATCCCAAATTCCGTGATGCCAGACATTATGTTTCATTTCTAAACCATTGCTCAATGAGCACCAATTATCAGTTTAGAATGATCAATTTAACTGGCAGATCAACTTGACATATCCGCACTAAATTGTATTTAACTTTTGATTTAGAGTTCAGAATGACACGAATCCGACGTCCATGTTAAGGTTGCTCAATTTTCAATATTGTAACTTCATTTGAGACTGACAGTGCTAGAAAAAGGCTAAAAGTAATCCAATATATCCTAAACTGCGTGATGCCATGCATTATGCTTCATTTATAAGCCCTTACCCAAATAGCACCAATGATCTGTTTAAAATGATCATTTTAACTAGCCGATCAAGTTGACATAACTGCATTAAAACGTTAGTAACTTTTGATTTAGAGTTTAGAATGACACGAATCTATCGCCCATGTTAAGCTAGCTAAATTTTCTATATTGTGACAAAATTTAAGACCAAAATATCTTTGAAAAGTCCTCCAAATAATCCAATATATCCCAAAGTATGTGAGGCCATGCATTATGCTTGATTTATACGGTGTTAGTCAAGGAGAACCAATGATCAGTTTAGATTGACCAGTTTAATTGGGCGAAAAATATACATGTCTCCACGAAATCATCAGTAACTTTTTATTTAGGGTTCAGAATGACACGAATCCAACGCCCACGTTAAGCTAGTTCAAATTTCTATATTGTGAGAAAATTTAAAACCAAACTGTATGATGCCAAGCATTATGCTTCATATATAAACCTTTGGTTAATGAGCACCAGTGATAAATTTAGAATGATCAACTAACTCGCTGATCAACTTGACATGTTTGCTATAAATCGTCTTTAACTTTTTTTTTTCTTAGAATAACGAAAACATTTTTTATCCATCCATTTATATGAATTCACTCGACCAAAATTGGAATTTATTTTTTTGTCGAAACCAAAAACAAACTAGTACCAATCAGATAAGCAAAAAGTGTTATTTGAATTCATTCAGAGTTAAAAATGACACGAATCCAACACCCAAGTAAAACTACGTGAATTTTCTATGTTGTTATAAAATTTTAGACCGAAATCGCTACGATAAAGCCTCAATAATACAATCTATCCCATCTAATATAATACGATAAACTGGTTGATGCCATGCATTATTCTTGATTTATACGTCGTTTCTCAAGGAGCACCAATGATCAGTTTAGAATGATCAATTTAACTGGCCGATCAACTTGATATGTCCGAATTAAATTGTCTTTAACTTTTGATTCAGAGTTAAGAATGACACGAATCCAACGCCCACGTCAATCTACCTCAATTCTCTATATTGTGTCAAATTTTAAAACAAAAATAGCTATGATAAAGTCTCCAAGGAATCCAATATATCCAAAACTGCATGATGCCATTCTTTATGCTTCATGTGTAAACCTTTGCTCAATGAACAATAGTGATAAGTTTAGAATGATCATTTTAAGTAACTGATCAACTTGACATGTCTGCACTAAATTTTTTTTAACTTTTGATTTAGAGCTCAAAATGACAAGAATCCAACCCCCACGTTAATCTATCTCAATTTTACATATTGTGATAACATTTGAGACTGAAAGAGCTTGACAAAGCCTCAAAGTAATCCAATCTATCCGAAACTGCCTGATGCCATGCATTAAACTTGATTTATATGCCGTTACTCAAGGAGCACCAATGATCAGTTTAGAATGATAAATTTAACTTGACATGATTAATCGAGCTAGCCAATCAACATGACATGTCCGCCCTAAATCGTCTTTAACTTTTGACTCAGAGTTTAGAATGACAAGAATCCAATTCCCACGTTAAGCTATGACAAAATTTAAGACCGAAATAGCTTTGACAAAGCCTCCAAGTAATCCAATCTATCCCAAATTACGTGATGCCATGTATTATGCTTCATATGTAAAACATTGCTCAATGAACACCAATGGTCTGTTAAGAATGGTCATTTTAACTGGCCGATCAACTTGGCATGTCCGCAATAAATCGTCTGTAACCTTTGATTTAAACTTCAAAATGACACGAATCCAACGCCCATGCTAAGCTACCTCAATTTTCCATATTGTTACAACATTCGAGACTGAAAGAGCTAGACAAAGCCTCAAAGTAATCCAATCTATCCTAAACTACGTGATGCCATGCATTATGTTTAATTTATATACTTTTACTCTAAGAGCACCAATGATCAGTTCAGAATGATCATTTTAATTAGCCAATAAACTTGACATGTCCACACTAAATCATCCGTAATTTAATGAGCCTTTACTCAAGGAGAACCAATGATCAGTTTTGAATGATTATTTTAACTGGCCGATCAACTTGACATGTCCGCACTAAATCGTTCATAATTTTTGATTTAGAGTGCAGAATGAAACAAGTCCAATGCCCACATTAAGGTAGTTCAATTTTCTATATTGTGACAAAATTTAATACCAAAATGCTATGACAAAGCCTCCAAGTAATCCAATTAATCCCAAACTACGCGATGCCATGCATTATGCTTCATTTCTAAACCTTTGCTCAATGAATTCCAATGATCAGTTTAGAATGATCAATTTAACTGGCCGATCAATTTGAAATGTCTGCACTAAATCGTCATTAACTTTATTTTTCCTGGACTAAAGAAAACTTTTTTTATCCATCCATTTATATTTATTCACTCGACCTAAATTGGAATTCCTTTTTTTGTCGACACCAAAATCAAAGTAGTACCAATGAGGGAAGCAAAAATGTGTTATTTGAGTTCATTCAGAGTTCATAATGAGACAAATCCAACGCCCAAGTAAAGCTAGGTCAATTTTTTATATTGTGATAAATTTTAGACACAGATAGCTAAGACAAAGTCTCCAAGTAGTCCAATCTATCCCAAACTGCCTGATGCCATGCATTGTGCTTCAGTTATACGCCGTTACTCAAGGACCACCAATGATCAGTTTAGAATAATCAATTTAACTGGCCGATATGTCTGCACTAAATCATCTTTAACTTTTGATTTAGAGTTCAGAATAACCCGAATCCAACGCCCACGTTAAGCTAGCTAAATTTTCTATATTGTGACAAACTGTAAGACCAAAATTGCTACGACAAAGCCTCCGAGTAATCCATTCGATCCCAAACTGCGTGATGCGATGCATTATGCTTAATTTTTAAATCTTTTCTCAATAAGCAACAATGATGAGTTTAGAATGATCATTTTAACTAGTTTTTCAACTTGACATGTCCACACTAAATCATCTTTAACTTTTGATTTAAAATTCAAAATGAAATGAATTCAACGACCATGTTAAGGTAACTCAATTTTCCATATTGTGACAATATTTGATAATAAAAGAGCTAGAAAAAGCCTCAAAGTAATCCAATCTATCATAAACTATGTGATGCCATGCATTATGTTTAATTTATAAGCCTTTCCTCATGAAGAACCGATGATCTGTTTAGAATGATTATTTTAACTGGCCGATCAACTTGACATGTCTGCACTAAATCGTTCATAACTTTTGATTTAGAGTGCAGAATGAGACAAATCCAATGCCCACGTTAAGATATTTCAATTTTCTATATTGTGACAAAATTTATTACTGAAATAGCTATGACAGAAGCTCCAAGTAATCCAATTAATCCCAAACTACGCGATGTCATGCATTATGCTTCATTTCTGGACCTTTGCTCAATGAGCACCAATGATCAGTTTAGAATGATCAATTTAACTGGCCGATCAACTTGACATGTCTGCACTAAATCGTCTTTAACTTTATGTTTCCTGGAATAAAGAAAACTTTTTTTATCCATCCATTTATATTTATTCACTCGACCTAAATTGGAATTCCTTTTTTTGTCGACACCAAAATCAAAGTAGTACCAATGAGGGAAGCAAAAATGTGTTATTTGAATTCATTCAGAGTTCATAATGAGACAAATCCAACGCCCAAGTAAAGCTAGGTCAATTTTTTATATTGTGATAAATTTTAGACACAGATAGCTAAGACAGAGTCTCCAAGTAGTCCAATCTATCCCAAACTGCCTGATGCCATGCATAGTGCTTCAGTTATACGCCGTTACTCAAGGACCACCAATGATCAGTTTAGAATAATAAATTTAACTGGCCGATATGTCTGCATTAAATCATCTTTAACTTTTGATTTAGAGTTCAGAATAACCCGAATCCAACGCCCACGTTAAGCTAGCTAAATTTTCTATATTGTGACAAACTGTAAGACCAAAATTGCTACGACAAAGCCTCCAAGTAATCCATTCGATCCCAAACTGCGTGATGCGATGCATTATGCTTAATTTTTAAATCTTTTCTCAATAAGCAACAATGATGAGTTTAGAATGATCATTTTAACTAGTTTTTCAACTTGACATGTCCACACTAAATCATCTTTAACTTTTGATTTAAAATTCAAAATGAAATGAATTCAACGACCACGTTAAGGTAACTCAATTCTCCATATTGTGACAATATTTGATAATAAAAGAGCTAGAAAAAGCCTCAAAGTAATCCAATCTATCATAAACTATGTGATGCCATGCATTATGTTTAATTTATAAGCCTTTCCTCATGGAGAACCGATGATCTGTTTAGAATGATTATTTTAACTGGCCGATCAACTTGACATGTCTGCACTAAATCGTTCATAACTTTTGATTTAGAGTGCAGAATGAGACAAATCCAATGCCCACGTTAAGATATTTCAATTTTCTATATTGTGACAAAATTTATTACTGAAATAGCTATGACAGAAGCTCCAAGTAATCCAATTAATCCCAAACTACGCGATGTCATGCATTATGCTTCATTTTTGGACCTTTGCTCAATGAGCACCAATGATCAGTTTAGAATGATCAATTTAACTGGCCGATCAACTTGACATGTCTGCACTAAATCGTCTTTAACTTTATGTTTCCTGGAATAAAGAAAACTTTTTTTATCCATCCATTTATATTTATTCACTCGACCTAAATTGGAATTCCTTTGTTTGTCGACACCAAAATCAAAGTAGTACCAATGAGGGAAGCAAAAATGTGTTATTTGAATTCATTCAGAGTTCATAATGAGACAAATCCAACGCCCAAGTAAAGCTAGGTCAATTTTTTATATTGTGATAAATTTTAGACACAGATAGCTAAGACAAAGTCTCCAAGTAGTCCAATCTATCCCAAACTGCCTGATGCCATGCATTGTGCTTCAGTTATACGCCGTTACTCAAGGACCACCAATGATCAGTTTAGAATAATCAATTTAACTGGCCGATATGTCTGCACTAAATCATCTTTAACTTTTGATTTAGAGTTCAGGATAACCCGAATCCAACGCCCACGTTAAGCTAGCTAAATTTTCTATATTGTGACAAACTGTAAGACCAAAATTGCTACGACAAAGCCTCCGAGTAATCCATTCGATCCCAAACTGCGTGATGCGATGCATTATGCTTAATTTTTAAATCTTTTCTCAATAAGCAACAATGATCAGTTTAGAATGATCATTTTAACTAGTTTTTCAACTTGACATGTCCACACTAAATCATCTTTAACTTTTGATTTAAAATTCAAAATGAAATGAATTCAACGACCACGTTAAGCTAACTCAATTTTCCATATTGTGATAATATTTGAGAATAAAAGAGCTAGACAAAGCCTCAAAGTAATCCAATCTATCCTAAACTATGTGATGCCATGCATTATGTTTAATTTATAAGCCTTTCCTCAAGGAGAACCAATGATCAGTTTAGAATGATTATTTTAATTGGCCGATCAACTTGACATATCCGCACTAAATCGTTCATAACTTTTGATTTAGAGTGCAGAATGAGACAAATCCAATGCCCACGTTAAGATATTTCAATTTTCTATATTGTGACAAAATTTATTACTGAAATAGCTATGACAAAGGCTCCAAGTAATCCAATTAATCCCAAACTACGCGATGCGATGCATTATGCTTCATTTCTAAACCTTTGCTCAATGAGCAGCAATAATCAGTTTAGAATGATCAATTTAACTGGCCGATCAACTTGGCATTTCCGCACTAAATCGTCTTTACCTTTTGATTCAGAGTTATGAATGACACGAATCCAACGCCCATGTTAAGCTAGCTAAATTTTCTATATTGCAAGAAAATTTAAGACCAAATAGCCACAACAATGCCCCCAAGTAATCCAAAATATCCCAAACTGCGTGATGCCATGCATATTGCTTCATTTGGAAACCTTTGCTCAATGAGCAACAATGATAATATTAGAATGGTCATCTTAACTAGTTGAGCAATTTGACATGTCCGCACTAAACCATCTTTAACTTTTGATTTAGATCACAAATGAGATGAATCCGATGCCCACGTTAAGCTAGCTCAATTTTCCATATTGTGAGAACATTTGAGACTTAAAGAGATAGAAAAAAACCCTTCAACTAACCCAATCTATCCTAAACTGCGTGATGCCACACATTATGCTTTATTTATAAGCCTTTACTTGAGGACCACTACTGATCAATTTAAAATGATCAGTTTAGAATGATGACTTTAACTAGCTGATCCACTTGATATGTCTGCATTAAATTTTCTGTAACTTTTGATTTAAAGATCATAATTACACGAATCCAACGCCAATGGTAACCTAGCTCAATTTTCTATATTGAGAAAAAAATATATGACCGAAATAGCTTGGACAAAGTGTCCAGGTAATCCAATCTATTCCAAACTTCATGATGCCATGAAATATGTTTCATTTATAATCCTATGCTCCATGAGCACTAATGATTAGTTTAAAATGATCATTTTAACTACCCATTAAATTTGTCATGTCCGTACCAAATCGTCCGTAACTTTTGATTTAGAGTTTAGAGTGACACAAATCCAACGCCCAAGTAAAGCTAGCTCACTTTTCTATATTGTGACAAATTTTAAGATCGAAATAGGTATGACAAAGCCTCCAAGTAATGCTATCTATCCCAAACTATGTGATGCCATACATTATGCCTCATTTATATGCCTTTACTCAATGAGAACCAATGTCAGTTTGGAATTATCATTTTAACTAGCTGATTAACTTGACATACCCTCTCTACATCGTCTTTAACTTTTGATTTAGAGCTCAAAATGACATGAGTCCAATGCCCACATTAAGCTAGCTCAATTTTCCATATTGTGAAAACATTTGAGACTAAAAGAGCTACGATAAAGTGTGCACGTAATCCAATCTATCACAAACTGCTAGATGCCATGCAATCTGCTTCATTTGTAATCCTTTTCTCAATGAGAACGAATGATCAGTTTAGAATGATCATTTTAACCTGCCAATCAACTTTTCATGTCCGCACTAAATTGTCCGTAACTTTTGAATTAGAGTTCAAAGTGACACAAATCAAACGCCCAAGTACAGCTAGCTCTTCTCTATTGTGACAAAATTGAAGAGTGAAATAGCTATGAAAAAGCCTCCAAGTAATCCAATCTATCCCAAACTGTGTGATGCCATGCATTATTCTTCATTTATACGCCATTACTCAATGAGCACCAATGATCAGTATAGAATGATCATTTTAACTAGCCTCGGTAACTTTGGATTTAGATTTCATAATGATACGAATCCAATGGCCATGTTAAGCTTACTCAATTTTCTATGTTGTGGCAACATTTGAGACTGAAAGAGCTACCACAAAGCATTCAAGTAACCCAATCTATCCTAAATTGCGTGATGTCATGCATTATGCTTCATTTATAAGTCTTTAGTCAAGCAGCAGTAATGATCAATTTAGAATGATCAGCTTTGAATGATCGCTTTATCTGGCCAATCAACTTGACATGTACGCACTAAATTGTTCATAACTTTTTATTTAGAGTTCATAATGACATGAATCCAACGCCGATGTTAAGCTAGCTCAATTTTCTATGTTGCACCAAAATTTAAAACCGAAATAACTATGACAAAGCCGCCAAGTAATCCAATCTATCCGAAACTGCGTGATGCCGAGCATTTTATTTCATTTGTAATCCTTTGCTGAATGAGCACCAAAGATCAGTTTAGAATGATCATTTTAACTAGCCATTGAACTTGTCATGTCTGCACCAAATCGTCCGTAACTTTTGATTTAGAGTTTAGAGTGACACAAATCCAACGCCCAAGTAAAACTAGCTCACTTTTCGATATTGTGCCATGCATTATGCTTCATTTATACGCCTTTATGCAATGAGAACCAATGTAAGTTTGGAATTATCATTTTAACTAGATGATTAACTTCACATGTCACCACTAAATCGTCTTTAACTTTTGATTTAGAGCTCAAAATGACATGAGTCCAACGCCTACGTAAGGCTAGATCAATTTCCCATAGTGTGCCAACATTTGATTATAAAAGAGATACAACAACAAAGCGTCCAAGTAATCCAATCTATCACAAACTACGTGATGCCATGCATTATGCTTCATTTATATGCCTTTACTCAATGAGCACCAATGTCAGTTTCGAATTATCATTTTAACTAGCTAATCAACTTGACATTTCCACACTAAATCGTCTTTAACTTTTGATTTCAGAATGACACGAATCCAATGCCCACATTAATCTATCTCAATTTTCTATGTTGTGGCAACATTTGAGACTGAAAGAGCTACCACATGGCCTTCAAGTAACCCAATCTATCCTAAACTGCGGGATGCCATGCATTATGCTTCATTTATAAGCCTTTAGTCAAGGAGCACTAATGATAAATTTAGAATGATCAATTTAGAATGATCGCTTTAATTAGCCAAACAACTTAACATGTCTGCACTGAATCGTCCATAACTTGATTTGGAGTTCACAATGACATGAATCCATTGGCGACGTTAAGCCAGCTCAATGTTCTATATTGTGACAAAATTTAAGACCAAAATAGCTACGAAAAATCCCTCAAGTAATCCAATCTATCCTGAACTGCGTGATGACATGCATTTTGCTTCATATGTTATCCTTCGCTCAATGAGTACCAATGATCAGTTTAGAATGATCATTTTTAACTAGCTGTTAAACTTAACATGTCCACACTAAATCGTCCGTAACTTTTGATTTAGAGTTCAGAATGACACGAATCCAATGACCACGATAAGCTAGGTCGATTTTCTATATTGTGACAAAACTTAATGTTGAAATAGGTATGAAAAAGCCTCTAAGTAATCCAATCTATCCCATACTACGTGATGCCATGCATATTGCTTCATCTGTAAACCTTTGCTCAATGAGCACCAATGATCAGTTTAGAATGATCATTTTAACTAGCTGATCAACTTGACAGGTACGCACTAAATCGTCTTCAATTTTTGATTTAGACCTCAAAATGACATGAATCAAACGCCCACGTTAAACTAGCTCAATTTTCCATATTTTGACAATATTTGAGAGCGAAAGAGCTATACAAAGCCTCAAAGTAATCCAATCTATCCTAAACTGTGTGAAGGAATGAATTATGCTTCATTTATAAGCCTTTACTCATGGAGCACCAATGATCTGTTTAGAATGATCATTTTAACTCACCGATCAACTTGACATGCCTGCACTAAATCGTCCGTAACTCTTGAATTAGAGTTTAGAATGACATGAATCCATTGCCCACGTTAAGCTAGCTCAATTTTCCATATTGTGGAAACATTTGAGACTGAAAGAGCTTGAAAAAGCCTCATAGTAATCCAATCTATCCTAAACTGCGTGATGATATGTGTTATGCTTCACTTATAAGCCTTTAGGGCACCAATGATCTGTTTAGAATGATCATTTTAACTGGCCGATAGACTTGACATGTCCTCACTAAATCGTCCATAACTTTTGATTTAGAGTTCAGAATGACACGAAGCCAATGCCCATGTTAAGCTAGCTAAATTTTCTATATTGTGACAAAATTTAAGACCAAAATAGTTACGACAAAGCCTCCAAATAATCCAATCTATCCCAAACTGCGTGATGACATGCATTATGCTTCATTTATAAACATGTGCTCAATGAGCACCAATGATCAGTTGAGAATGATCAATGTAACTAGCTTATCCACTTGATATGTCCGCACTAAATCAACTTTAACTTTTGATTTAGAGCACAAAATGACATCACTCCAATGCCCACGTTAAACTGGCTCAGTTTTCCATATTGTGCAACATTTGAGACTAAAAGAGCTTGAATAAGCCTTAAAGTAATCCAATCTATCCAAAGCTGTGTGATGCCATGCATTATGCTTCTTTTAGAAGCCTTTACTCGACGAGCACCAATGATCTGTTTAGAATGATCATTTTAACTGGACGATCAACTTGACATATCCACACTAAATCGTTCGTAACTTTTGATTTAGAGTTTAGAATAACACGAATCCAACGTTCGTGTTAAGCTAGCTCCATTTTTGATGTTGTGATAATATTTGGGACTGAAAGAGTTTCACAAAGCCTCAAAGTAATCCAATATATCCTAAACTGCGTGATGCCATCCATTATACTTCATTTATAAGCCTTTACTCATGGCGCACCAGTGATCTGTTTAGAATGATCATTGTAACTAGCCGATCAACTTGATATGTCCATACTAAATCGTCCGTAACTTTTGATTTAGAGTGCAGAATAAGCTAGCTCAATTTTCTATATTGTGACAAAATTTAATATTGAAATAGTTATGGCAAACCCTCCAAGTAATCCAATCTTTCCAAAACTGCGCGATGCCATGCATTATGCTTCATTTGTAAACCTTTGCTCAATGAGCACCAGTGATCAGCTTAGAATGATTAATTTAACTGGCCTATCAACTTGACTTGTCCGCACTAAATCGTCTTTACCTTTTGATTCAGAGTATAAAATGACAAGAATCCAACGCCTATGTTAACCTAGCTCAATTTTCTATGTTATGAAAAAATTTAAGAGCGAAATAGCTATGACAGAGCCTCCAAATAATCCAATCTATCCCACCCTGCGTGATGCCATGCATGTTGCTACATTTGTAAACCTTTGCTCAATGAGTACCAATGATCAGTTTAGAATTATAAATTTAACTGGCCGATCAAGTTGATATGTCTGTACTAAATCGTCTTTACCTTCTGATTCAGAGCTCATAATGACATGAATCCAATGCCCATGTTAAGCTAGCTCAATGTTCTTTATTGTGATAAAATTTAAGATCGAAAAAGCTAAGAACAATCCTCCAAGTAATCCAATATATCCCAAACTGTGTGATGTCATGCATATTGCTTTATTTGTAAACCTTTGCTCAATGGGCACCAAGTATCAGTTTAGAATAACCATTTTAACTAGCTGATCAACTTGACATGTCTCCACTAAATCGTCCGTAACTTTTGATTTAGAGTTCATAATGACACGAATCCAACGCCCACATTAAGCTAGCTAGTTTTTGAATATTGTAACAAAAATTAAGAACAAAATAACTACGACAAAGCTTGTAAGTAATCCAATCTATCGCAAATTGTATGATGCATGCATGTTGCTTCATTTGTAAACCTTTCGTCGATGAGCACCAATGATCAATTTAGAATGATCATTGTAACTAGCTGATCAACCTGACATGTCCGCACTCAATCGTCTTTAACTATTGATTTAGAACAATAATTGACATGAATCATACGCCCACGTTAAGCTAGCTCAATTTTCCATATTGTGATAACATTTGAGGCTGAAAGAGCTTGACAAAGCCTCAAAGTAATCCAATCTATCCTAAGCTGTGTGATGCCATGCATTATGTTTCATTTAGAAGCCTTTACTCAAAGAGCACCAATCATCTGTTTAGAATGCTTATTTTAACTGGTCGATCAATTTGACATCTCCACACAAAATCATCCGTACCTTTTGGTTTAGAGTTCAGAATAACACGAATCCAATGCCCACGTTAAGCTAGATAAATTTTATATATTGTGGCAAAATTTAAGACTGAAATAGCTATGACAAAGCCTCCAAGTAATACAATATATCCCAAACTACGTGATCCCATGCAATATGCTTGATTTGTAAACCATTTCTCAATGAGCACCAGTGATCAGTTTAGAATGATCATTGTAACTAGCTGATCAACTTCACATGTCCGCACTAAATCATCTTTAACTTTTTATTTAGAGCACAAAATGACATGAATCCAATGCCCACGTTAAGCTGGCTTCATTTTCCATATTGTGATAACATCTGAGATTGAAAGAGCTTGACAAAGCCTCAAAGTAATCCAATATATTTTGAACTGCGTGATGCCATCCATTATGATTCATTTATAAGCCTTTACTCATTGAGCACCAATGATATGTTTAGAATGATCATTTTAACTAGCTGATCAACTTGACATGTCCACACTAAATTGTCCGTAACTTTTGATTTAGAGTGCTGAATGAGACAAATCCCATGCCCACGTTAAGCTAGCTCAATTTTCTATATTGTGACAAATTTAATATTGAAATTGCTATGATAAAGCCTCCAAGTAATCCAACCTTTGCCAAACTGCGCGATGCCATGCATTATGCTTCATTTGAAAATCTTTGCTCAATGAGCACCAATTATCAGCTTTGAATGATCAATTTGACTGGCCGATCAATTTGACTTGTCCGCACTAAATCGTCTTTACCTTTTGATTCAAAGTTCAGAATAACACGAATCCAGCGCCTATGTTAACCTAGCTTAATTTTTTGTATTGTGACAAAATTTAAGAGCAAAATAGCTACGACAAAGCCTCCAAGTAATTCAATAATCCCACACTGTGTGATGCCATGCATATTGCTTCATTTGTAAACCTTTGCTCAATGAGCACAACCGATCAGTTTAGAATTATAAATTTAACTGGCCGATCAAGTTGACATGTCCGTACTAAATTGTCTTTACCTTTTCATTCAGAGCTCAGAATGACATGAATCCAACACCCATGTTAAGCTAGCACAATGTTATTTATTGTGATAAAACTTAAGACAGAAATAACTACAAAAAATCCTCCAAGTAATCCATTCTATCGCAAACTGTGTGATGTCATGCATATTGCTTCATTTGTAAACCTTTGCTCAATGAGCACCAAGGATCAGTTTAGAGTGATCATTATTACTAGCTGATCAACTTGACATGTTTAAACTAAATCGTCCGTAACTTTTGATTTAGAGTGCAGAATGACAAGAATCCAACGCCCACATTAAGCTAACTAATTTTTCTATATTGTGAGAAAATTTAAAACTGAAATAGCTATGACAAAGCTTCTAAGTAATCTAATGTATCCCAAACTATGTGATGTCATGCATGATGCTTCATTTGTAAACCTTTGCTCAATGAGCACCAATGATCTGTTTAGAATGATCATTGTAACTAACTGATCAACTTCACATGTATGCACTAAATCGTCTTTAACTATTGATTTAGAATAGTAATTGACATGAATCACATGCCCACGTTAATCTGGCTCAGTTTTCCATATTGTGATAACATTTGAGACGGAAAGAGCTTGGGAAAGCCTCAAAGTAATCTAATCTATCCTTAGCTGTGTGATGCCATTATGTTTCGTTAATAAGTCTTTACTCAAAGAGCACCAATGATCAGTTTAGAATTATCATTTTAACTGGCCGATCCACTTGACATGTCCGCACTATATCGGCCGTTACTTTTGATTTAGAGTTAAGAATGACACGAATCCAATGCCCACGTTAAACTAGCTCAATTTTCCATATTTGAGACTGGGAGAGCTTGAGAGAGCCTCAAAGTAATCAATCTATCCTAAACTGTGTGATTCCATGCATTATACTTCATTAATAATCCTTTACTCAAAGAGCACCAATGATCTGTTTAGCATGGTCGTTTTAACTGGCTGATCAAATTGACATGTCCGTACTAAATCACACATAACTTTGGATTTAGAGTTCAGAATGACACGAATCCAACGCCCACATTAAGCTAGCTCAATTTACTATATTGTGACAAAATTTAAGACGAAAATAGCTACGACAAAGCTTCTAAGTAATCCAATCTACCCCAACTTGCGTGATGCCATACATTATGCTTCATTTGTAAACCTTTGCTCAATGAGAACCAGTGATTAGTATAGAATGATCATTGTAACTAGCTGATCAACCTGACATGTCCGCACAAAATCTTCTTTAACTATTGATTTAGAGCAGAAATTCACATGAATCCAACACCAATGTTAAGCTGAGTCAATTTTCCATATTGTGATAACATTTAAAACTGAAAGAGCTTGACAAAGCCTCAAAGTAATCCAATCAACCAATGCTGCATTATGTCATGCATTATGTTTCATTTAGAAGCCTTTTCTCAAAGATCACCAATCATCTGTTTAGAATGTTTATTTTAACTGTCCGATCAACTTGATATGTCCGCACTAAATCATCCGTAATTTTTTATTTAGAGTTCAGAATTACACGAATCTAACGCCCACATTAAGCTAAATCTATTTTATATATTGTGACAAAATTTAAGACAGAAATAGCTACGACAAAGCGTCAAAGTAATCCAATATATTCCAAACTGCATAATGCCATGCATTATTCTTCATTTGTAAACCATTTCTTAATGAGGGCTAGTGATAAGTTTAGAATGATCATTGTAACTAGCTGATAAACTTGACATGTCCGCACTAAATCTTCTTTAACTTTTGAGTTAGAGCACAAAATGACATGAATCCAATGCCCATGTTAAGCTGGCTTAGTTTTCCATATTATGATAACATTTGAGACTGAAAGAGCTTGCCAAAGCATCAAAGTAAACCAATCTATCCTAAAGTGCGTGATGACATGCGTTATGCTTTGTTTATAAGCCATTACTCAAAGATCACCAATGATCTATTTAAAATGATCATTTTAACTAGCTGATCAAAATTGACATGTCCAAACTAAATCGTGTTTAACTTTTGATTCAGAGTTCACAATGACACGAATCCAACCCACACGTAAAGCTAGTTCAATTTTTTATATTGTGACTAAATTTATGTCCGAAATAGCTACGACAAAGACTCCAAGTAATCCAATATATCCCAAACTACGTGATGCCATGCATTATGGTTCGTTTGTAAACCTTTGCTCAATGAGCAACAATGTTCAATTTAGAATGATCATTTTAACTAGCGGATCAACTTGACATGTCTACACTAAATCGTGTTTAATACATTAGCCTAGCTCAAGTTTCCAAATTGTGACAACATTTGAGATTGAAAGAGCTAGACAAAGTCTCAAATAATCCAATCTATCCTAATGCGTTATGCCATGCATTATGCTTCATTTATAAGCCTTCACACAAGGAGCACCAATGAAAACTTTAGAATGATGATTTTAACTGGCCGATCAACTTTACAAGTCCACATTAAATCGTTTTTAACTTTTGATGCAGAGTTCAGAATGACTCGAATGTAATGCCCATGTTAAGCTCTCTAAATTTGCTATACAGTGACATAATTTAATAAGGAAATAGCTATGAAAAAATCTCCAAGTAATCCAATCTATCACAAACTACGTGATTCCATGCATTATACTTCATTTGTAAACCTTTGCCCAATGAGCACCAATGATCAGTTTAGAATAATCATTGTAACTAGCTAATCAACTTGACATGTCCGAACTAAATCGTCTTTAACTGTTTATTTAGAGCGGAAATTGACATGAATCCAACGCCCACATTATTATGGCTTGATTTTCCATATTGTGTTAACATTTGAGACCGAAAGAGCTAGACAAATTCTCCAAGTAATTCAATCTATCCTAAACTGCATAATGCCATGCATTATGTTTCATTTATAAGCCTTTACTCAAAGAGCACCAATCATCTATTTAGAATGTTTATTTTAACTGGCCGATCAACTTGACATGTCTGCACTAAATCATCCGTAACTTTTAATTTAGAGTTCAGAATAACACGAACCCAACACCCACGTTAAGCTAGCTCTATTTCACATAGTTTGACAAAATTCAAGACCAAAATAGCTACGACAAAGCCTCAAAGTAATCCAATCTATCCTAAACTGCGTGATGGCATTCATTATGCCTCATTTGTAAACCATTTCTCAATGAGCACCAATGATCAGTTTAGATGATCATTGTAACTAGCTAATCAACTTGACATGTCCGCACTAAATTGTCTTTAACTTTTGATTTAGATCACAAAATGATATGAATCCAACGCACACGTTAAGATGGCTCAATTTTCCATATTGTGATAACATTTAAGACTAAAAGAGCTAGACAGAGCCTCAATGTAAACCAATCTATCCTAAACTACATGATGTCATAAGTTATGCTTCGTTTATAAGACTTTACTCAAAGAGAACCAATGATCTATTCAGAGTGATCATTTTAACTGGCCACAGTCAAATTGACTTGTCCGCACTAAATCGTCTTTAACTTTTGATTTAGGGTTCATAATGACACGAATCCAACACCCACGTAAAGCTATCTCAATTTTCTATATTGTGACAAAATTTAAAACCAAAATAGCTACGAAAAAGACTCCAAGTAATCCAATATATCTCAAACTACATGATGCCATGCATTAAAATGAAAAAGAGCTTGACAAAGCTCGCTAAATTTTCAATATAGTGACAAAATTTAAGACAGAAATAGCTACAACAAATCCTCCAAGCAATCCAATCTATACCAAACTATGTGATGTCATGCATTATGTTTCATTCATAAACCTTTCCTCAATGAGCACCAGTGATCAATTTAGAATGATCAATTTAATTGCCCGATAAGCTTGACATGTTCGCACTAAATCGTCTTTAACTTTTGATTTAATGTTCAGAATGTCACGAATCCAATTCCCACATTAAGCTACCTAAATTTTCTATATTTTGACATAATTTATGGCCGGAATAGCTACGACAAAGCCTCAAAGTAATCTACTCTATCCCAAACTACGTCATGCCATGCATCATGCTGCATTTGTAAACCTTTGCTCAATGATCAACATCGATCAGTTTAGAATGATCTATTTAACTAGCCGATCAGTTTGGCATATTCGCACTAAATCGTCTTTAACTTTTGATTCAGAGTTCCAAATGACACGAATCCAACGCCCAAATTAAGCTAGCTCAATTTCCTATATTCCGAAAAAATTTAACATCCAAATAACTATGACAAAGCCTTCAACTAATCCAATCTATCCCAAACTGTGTGATGTCATGCATTATGCCTCATTTGTAAACCTTAGCTAAATGAGCACCAGTGATCAATTTAGTATGATCAATTTAACTGGTCGATCAACTTGACATGCCGCACTAAATCGTCTTGAATTTTTTATCCAAAGTTCAGAATGACACGAATCCAACACCTACATTAAGCTAGCTCAATTTTCTATATTTTAACAAAATTTAAGACCAAAATAGCTACGAAAAATCTCCTCAATAATCCAATCTATCACAAACTACCTGATGCCTTGCATTATTTTTCATTTGTAAACCTTTGCTCAATGAGCAACAATCATCAGTTTAGAACGACAAATTTAACAAGCCGATCAACTTGACATGTTCGCACTAAATCGTCTTTAACTTTTAATTTAGTGTTCAGAATAACACGAATTCAACGCCAACATTAAGATAGCACAATTTTCTATATTGCGACAAAATTTAAAACCGAAATAGTTACGACAAAGCCTCCAAGTAATCCAATCTATCCCGAAACTGTGAAATGCCATGCATTATGCCTCATTTGTAAACCTTTGCTCAATGACCAATAGTCATCAGTTTAGAATGATTATTTAATGGGCCGATCAGTTTGACATTTCCACACTAAATCGTCTTTAACTTTTAATTCAAAGTTCAGAATGACATGAATCTAACGCCCATGTTATGCTAGCTCAATTTTCTATATTGTGAAAAAACTTAAGACTAAAATAGCTACGGCAAATCCTCCAAGTAATCCAATCTATCGGGAACTGCATGATGCCATGCATTATGCTTCATTTGTAAGCATTTGCTCAATGAGCACCAATGATCAGATTATAATTATCAATTTAACAGGCTGATCAACTTGACATGTCCACACTAAATCATTTTTAACTTTTGATTTAGAGTTCAGAATGACACGAATCCAACGCCCAGGTTAAGCTAGCTCAATTTTCTATATTGTGAAAAAATTTAGGACCATATAAGCTACGACAAGTCCTCCAAGTAATCCAATCTATCTGGAACTGCGTGATACCATGCATTATGCTTCATTTGTAAACCTTTGCTCAATTTGAGCACCAATGATCAGTTGAGAATAATCATTGTTACTAGCTGATCAACTTGACATTTCCGCACTAAATCTCCTTTAAATATATATTTAGAGTATAAATTGATATGAATCCAACAACCACGTTAAGATGGCTCGATTTTCCATATTGTGATAACATTTGAGACTAAAAGAGCTTGACAAAGCCTCAAAGTAATCCAATCTATCCTAAGCTGTGTGATGCCATCCATTATGCTTCATTTAGAAGCCTTCACTCAAGGAGCTCCAATCATCTGTTTAGAATGTTTATTTTAACTGCCGATCAACTTGACATGTCCGCACTAAATCATCTGTAACATTTGATTTAGAGTTCAGAATGACACGAATCCAACGCCCATGTTAGGCTATTTCAATTTTATATATAGTGACAAAATTTATGACCGAAAGAGCTACAACAAAGCCTCCAAGTATTCCAATATTTTCCAAATTGCGTGATGCCATGCATTATTCTTCAATTGCAAACCATTTCTCAATGAGCACCAATGATCAGTTTAGAATGATCATTTTAACTAGCTCAATTTTTATATTATGGAAAAATTTAATACCGAAATAACTACGACAAATCCTCCAAGTAATCCAATCTATCCGGAACTGCGTAATGCCATGCATTATGCTTCATTTGTAAACCTTTGCTCAATGAGCACCAATGATCAGTTTGGAATGATCTATTTAACTGGCCTATCAGTTTGGCATGTCCGCACTAAATCTTCTTTAACTTCTGATTCAATGTTTAGAATGACACGAATCCATCGCCCACTTTAAGGTAACTCAATTTTCTATATTGTGAAATAATTTAAGACCAAAGTAGGTACGAAAACGCCTCTGAGTAATCCAATCTATCCCAAACAATGTGATGCCATGCAATATGTTTCATTTATAAACCTTTGCTCAATGAGCACCAATGATCAGTTCAGAATGAGCAATTTAACTGGCCAATCAACTTGACATGCTTACAGTAAATTGTCTTAAATTTTGATTTAATGTTCAGAATGACACGAATCCAACGCACATGTTAAACTAGCAAAATTTTGTATATTGTGACAAAACATAACACCGAAATAGCTACGAAAAAAGTCTCCAAGTAATCCAAGGTATCCCAAACTTTTTGGTGCCAAGCATTGTGCTTCATTTGTAAACTTTTGCTGAATGAGCAACAGTGATCAGTTTAGAATGATCTACTTAACTAGCCAATCAGTTTGACATATCCGCACTAAATCCTCTTTAACTCTTGATTCAGAGTTCAGAATGACACAAATCCAACACCCACGTTAAGCTAGCTCAATTTTGTATATTTCGAAAAAATTTATTACAAAAATAGTTACGAAAAAGCCTTTAAGAAATCCAATCAATCCCAACCTGTGTGGTGTCATGCATTATGCTGCATTTGTAAACCTCTGGTCAATGAGCACAAGTGATCAGTTTGGAATGATCAATTTACTGGGCGAGCAGTTTGACATGTCCGCATTAAATCGTCTTTAACTTTTGATTCAGAGTTTAAGAAGACACGAATTCAGCGCCCAGGTTAAGCTAGCACAATTTTTTATATTGTGACAAAATTGAAGAGCGAAATAGCGACGACAAAGCCTCCAAGTAATCTCATATATCTCAAACTGCATGATGCCATGCATTATTCTTCATTTCTAAACCTTTGCTAAATGAGCACCAATGATCAGGTTAAAATGATCAATTAATTTGGCCGATCAACTTGACATATCCGCACTAAACTGTCTATAATATTTATTCGGAGTTCAGAATGACAAGAATCCACCGCCCAAGATAAACTATCTCAATTTTCTATATTGTGACAAAATTTAAGATTGAATAGCTACGACGAAGCCTCCAAGTAATCCAATCTCCCCCAAACTGCATGATGCCATGCATTATGCTTCATTTGTAAACCTTTTCTCAATGAGCAACAATGATCAGTTTATAATGATCTATTTAACTAGCCGATCAGTTTGACATATCTGCACTAAATCTTGTTTAACTTTTGATTCAGAGTTCAGAATCATACGAATCCAACGCCCACGTTAAGCTAGCTCCATCTTCTATATTGTGACAAAATTTAACACCAAAATAGCTACGACAAATCCTCCAAGTAACCCAATCTATCCCAACCTGCGTGGTGTCATGCATTATGCTTCATTTGTAAACCTTTGCTCAATGACCACCAGTGATCAGTTTGGAATTATTAATTTAACTGGCTGAGAAGTTTGACGTGTCTGCACTAAATCATCTTTAACTTTTTATACAGAGTTCAGAATGACACAAATGCAACGCCCACCTTAAGGTAGCTCAATTTTCTATATTTAAGACCAAACTAGCTACGACAAAGCCTCCAAGTAATCCAATCTATCCCAAACTGCGTGATACAATGCATTATATTTCATTTGTAAACCATTGCTCAGTGGGCACCAATGGTCAGTTTAGAATGATCAATTTAACTGGCCGATCAATTTGACATATCCGCACTAAATCATCTTTAACTTTTGATTTAGTGTTCAGAATTACACGAATCCAACTCCCACGTTAAGCTAGCTCAAGTTTCTATATTTTGACAAAATTTAAAACTGAAATAGCTACAACAAAGCCTCCAAGTAATCCAATATCTCCCAAACTGCGTGATGCCATGCATTATGTTTCATTTGTAAACTTTTGCCCAATGAGCACCAATGATCAGTGTAGAATTATCAACTTAACTATCCGATCAACTTGACATGTTTGCACTAAATCGTCTTTAAGTTTTTATTTAGTCTTCAGAATTACACGAATCCAAATCCCACGTTAGGCTAGCTCAATTTTCTATATTGTGACAAAATTTAGGACTGAAATAGCTATGACAAAGCCTCCAAGTAATCCAATCTCTCCCAAACTGCGTGATGCCATGCATAAGGCTACATTTGTAAACCATTGCTCAATGAGCACCAGTGATCAGTTTGGAATGATCTATTTAACTGGCCAAACAGTTTGACATGTCCACAAAAAATCCAATTTAACTTTTGATTCAGAGTTAACAATGACACGAATCCAACGCCCACGTTAAACTTGATCCATTTTCTATATTGGGACAAAATTTAACACTTAAATAGCAACGACAAACACTCCAAGTAATCCATTCTATCCCAACCTGCGTGGTGTCATGCATTATGCTTCATTAGTCAACCTTTCCTCAATGAGCACCAGTAATTAATTTGGAATGATCAATTTTGCTTGCCAAGAAATTTGACATGTCCGCACTAAATCGTGTTTCACTTTTGATTCTGAGATTAGAATGACTCAAATTCAATGCCCACGTTAATCTAGCACAATTTTCTATATTTGTAAACCTTTGCTCAATGAGCACCAGTGATCAGTTTGGAAAGATCTATTTTACTGGCCAAACAGTTAGACATGTCCGCACTAAATCCTGTTTAGCTTTTGATTCAGAGTTCTGGATGACACGAATCCAACACCAACATTAAGTTAGCTCCATTTTCTATATTGTGACAAAATTTAACACCGAAATAGGTACGACAAAGCCTCCAAGTAATACAATCTATCCCAAACTGTGTAATGCCATGTATTATGCTTCATTGTAAATCTTTTTTCAATGAGCACCAATGATCAGTTTAGAATGATCAACTATACTGGCAGATAAACTTGACATATCCGAACTATATCGTCTTTATCTTTTGATTCAGAGTTCAGAATGACACGAATAGAACGCCCACATTAAGCAAGCTCAGTTTTCTATATTGTGACAAAATTTAAGACCGAAGTAGCTACGAAAAAGCCTCCAAGTAGTCCAATGTATCACAAACTGCGTGATGCCATGCATTATGCTTCATTTGTAAACATTTGCTCAATGAGCACTAGTGATCAGTTTGGAATGATCAATTTAACTGGCGGATCAGTTTCACATGTCCACACTATATCTTTTTTAAGTTTTGATTCAAAGTTCAGAATTACACAAATCCAACGCCGACGTTAAGCTAGCTCAATTTTCTATATGGCGACAAAATCTAAGACCCAACTAGCTACGAGAAAGCCTCTAAGTAATCCAATCTATCCCAAACTACGTGATGACATGCATTATGTTTCATTTGTAAATTTTGCTCAATGAGGACCAATGATCAATGTAGAATCATTAATTTAATTGGCCGATAGACTTGACATGTTCGCACTAAATCGTCTTGAACTTTTGATTTAGTGTTTAGAATGACACGAATCTAACGCCAACGTTAAGCTAACTCAATTTTCTATATTGTGAAAAAGTTTAAGACCAAATTTGCTACGGAAACGCCTCCAAGTAATCCAATCTATCCCAAACTGCTTGATGCCATCCGTTATGCTTCATTTGTAAAGCTTTGCTTAATTAGCAACAGTGATCAGTTTAGAATGATCTATTTAACTGGCTGATCAACTTGACATATTCGCACTAAATCGTCTCTAACTTTTTATTTAGTATTCAGAATGACAGGAATCCAACGCCCACGTTAAGCTAGCTCAAATTTCTATATTATAAAAAAATTGAAGACCGAAACATCTATGACAATGCCTCTAAGTAATCTAATCTATCCCAAACTGCGTGATGTCAAGCATTATGTTTAATTTGTAAACTTTACCTCGATAAGTACCTATGATTAGTGTCGAATGATCAATTTAACTAGCCGATAAACTTGACATGTTCGAATTAAATCGTCTTTACTTTTTGATTTAGTGTTCAGAATGACACGAATCCAACACCCACGTTAAACTTGCTCCATTTTCGATATTGTGACAAAATTTAACACTGAAATAGCCACGACAAACCCTCCATGTAATCCATTCTATCCCAACCTGCGTGGTGTTATGCATTGTGCTTCATTTGTCAACCTTTTTTCAATGAGCACCAGCGATTAGTTTGGAATGATCAATTTTGCTGGCCGAGAAGTTTGACATGTCTGCACAAAATCGTGTTTAACTTTTGATTTTGAGTTTAGAATGACAGAATTCAACGCCCACGTTAAGCTAGCACAATTTTCTATATTGTTTTAAAATTTAAGACCGAAATAGCTTCGAAACATCCTCCAAGTTATCTAATCTATCTCAAACTACATGATACCATGCATTATACTTAATTTTAGAATGATCAATTTAACTGGCCAATCAACTTGACATATCCGCACTAAATCGCCTTTTCACTTTTAATTAAGAGTTCAGAACGACACGAATCCAACGCCCAGGTAAAGGTAGCTCAATTTTCTCTATTCTAAAAAATTTTTAAGACCGAAATAGCTACGACAAAGGCTCCAAGTAATCCAGTCTATCCCAAACTGCGTGATTCCATGCATTATGTTTCATTTGTAAATCTTTGCTCAATGAGCACCAATGATCAATTTAAGTAGCCGAGCAGTCTGCACTAAATCGTTTTTAACTTTTGATTCAAAGTTCAGAATGACACGTATCCAACGCCCACGTTAAGCAAACTCAGTTTTGTATATTGTGACAAAATTTAAGACCGAAGTAGCTACGAAAAAGCCTCCAAGTAATCCAATGTATCACAAACTGCGTGATGCCATGCATTATGCTTCATTTGTAAACCTTTGCTCAATGAGCACTAGTGATCAGTTTGGAATGATCAATTTAACTAGCGGATCAGTTTCACATGTCCACACTATATCTTTTTTAAGTTTTGATTCAAAGTTCAGAATTACACAAATCCAACGCCCACGTTAAGCTAGCTCAATTTTCTATATGGCGACAAAATCTAAGACCCAACTAGCTACGAGAAAGCCTCTAAGTAATCCAATCTATCCCAAACTACGTGATGACATGCATTATGTTTCATTTGTAAATTTTGCTCAATGAGCACCAATGATCAATGTAGAATCATTAATTTAATTGGCCGATAGACTTGACATGTTCGCACTAAATCGTCTTGAACTTTTGATTTAGTGTTCAGAATGACACGAACCTAACGCCAACGTTAAGCTAACTCAATTTTCTATATTGTGAAAAAGTTTAAGACCAAATTTGCTACGGAAACGCCTCCAAGTAATCCAATCTATCCCAAACTGCTTGATGCCATCTGTTATGCTTCATTTGTAAAGCTTTGCTTAATTAGCAACAGGGATCAGTTTAGAATGATCTATTTAACTGGCCGATCAACTTGACATATTCGCACTAAATCGTCTCTAACTTTTTATTTAGTATTCAGAATGACAGGAATCCAACGCCCACGTTAAGCTAGCTCAAATTTCTATATTATGAAAAAATTGAAGACCGAAACATCTATGACAATGCCTCTAAGTAATCTAATCTATCCCAAACTGCGTGATGTCAAGCATTATGTTTAATTTGTAAACTTTACCTCGATAAGTACCTATGATTAGTGTAGAATGAGCTATTTAACTTGCCGATAAACTTGACATGTTCGAATTAAATCGTCTTTACCTTTTGATTTAGTGTTCAGAATGACACGAATCCAACATGCACGTTAACTTGCTCCATTTTTGATATTGTGACAAAATTTAACACTGAAATAGCCACGACAAACCATCCATGTAATCCATTCTATCCCAACCTGCGTGGTGTCATGCATTATGCTTCATTTGTCAACCTTTTTTCAATTAGCACCAGCGATTAGTTTGGAATGATCAATTTTGCTGGCCGAGAAGTTTGACATGTCTGCACAAAATCGTGTTTAACTTTTGATTTTGGGTTTAGAATGACACAAATTCAACGCCCACGTTAAGCTAGCACAATTTCTATATTGTTTCAAAATTTAAGACCGAAATAGCTACGACATGATACCATGCATTATACTTCATTTGTAAAACTTTGCGCAATACGCACAAATGATCATTTTATAATGATCAATTTAACTGGCCAATCTACTTGACATATCCGCACTAAATCGTCTTTTAACTTTTAATTCAGAGTTCAGAACGACACGAATCCAACGCCCACGTTAAGGTAGCTCAATTTTCTCTATTCTAAAAAATTTTAAGACCGAAATAGCTACGACAAAGGCTCCAAGCTATCCAGTCTGTCCCAAACTGCATGATTCCATGCATAATGTTTCATTTGTAAACCGCTCAATGAGAACCAATGATCAATTTAAGTGGCCGAGCAGTCCGCACTAAATTGTGTTTAACTTTTGATTCAAAGTTCAGAATGACACGAATCCAACGCCCACGTTAAGCTAGCTCAATTTTCTATATTGCGACTAAATTTTAGACCAAAACAGCTACGATAAAGCCTCTAAGTAATCCAATATATCCCAAACTACGTGATGCCATGCATTATGTTTCATTTGTAAACTTTTGATCAATGAGCACCAATGATTAGTGTAGAATGATCAATTTAAGTGGCCGATAGACTTGACATGTTCGCACTAAATCGTCTTTAAGTTTTCATTTAGTGTTCAAAATGACACGTATCCAAATCCCACGTTAAGCTAGCCCAATTTTCTATATTGTGACAAAAAGTTAAGACTAAAATAGCTATGACAAAGCCTCCAAGTAATCCAATCTCTTCCAAACTGCGTGATGCCATGCATTATGCTTCATTTGTAAACGTTTAATTAATTAGCAACAATGATCAGTTTAGAATGATCTATTTAACCGGCCGATCAATTTGACATGACCGCAGTAAATCGTGTTTAACTTTTGATTTATAGTTCTGAATGACACGAATCAAACGCCCACGTTATGCTAGGTCAATTTTGAATATTGTGATCAAATTTAACACCAAAACTGATACGAAAAAGCCTCTAATTAATCCAATCTATCCGAAAATAAGTGATGCCATGCAGTATGTTTCATTTTTAAACCTTTGCTCAATGAGCACCAATGATCAGTTCGGAATGAATAATTTCACTGGCCGATCAACATGAGATGTTCGCACTAAATCGTCCATAAATTTTTATTTAATGTCAAGAATGACACGAATCCAACGCCCAAGTTAAGCTAGCTAAATTTTCTATATTGCGACAAAATTTAATACCAAAATAGCTACAACACAGCCTCCAAGTAATCTAATCTATTCCAAACTTTGTCATGACATTGTATACCTTTGCCCAATGAGCAACAGTGATCAGTTAAGAATGATCTATTTAACTAGCCGATCAATTTGACATATGCGCACTAAATCCTCTTTAACTTTTGATTTAGAGTTTAGAATGACATGAATCCAATGCCCACATTAAGCTATCTCCATTTTCTCTATTGTGACAAAATTTAACACGGATATAGGTACGAAAAACTCTCCAAGAAATCTTATGTATCCCAGCCTGCGTGGTGTCATGCATTATGATTCATTTGTAAACCTTAGCTCAATCAGCACCAATGATCAGTTTGGAATGATCAATTTAACTGGCCGAGCAGTTTGACATGTCCGCACTAAATCGTGTTTCACTTTTGATTCTGAGTTTAGAATGACTCGAATTCAACGCCCACATTAATCTAGCACAATTTTCTATATTGGTTCAAAATTTAAGGCCGAAATAGCTTGGAAAAATACTCCAAGTTATCCAATCGATCTCAAACTGCGTGACACCATTCATTATGCTTCATTTATAAAACATTGCACAATCATCACAAATGATCATTTTAGAATGGCAATGCCTCCGAGTAAGCCAATCTATCCCAAACTGCGTCACGCCATGCATTATGGTTCATTTGTAAACCTTTGCTCAATTAGAACCAATGATCAATTTGGAATTATCAATTTAACTGGCCGAGCAGTCCGCACTAAATTGTTTTCAACTTTTGATACAAAGTTCAGAATGACACGAATCCAACGCCCATGCTAAGCTAGCTGAATTTTCAATATTGCAACAAAATTTAAGACCAAAATAGCTACGGCAAAGCCTCTAAGTAATCCAATCTATCCCAAACTACGTGATGCCGTGTATTATGTTTCATTTGTAAACTTTTGCTCAATGAGCAGCAATGATCAGTGTAGAATGATCAATTTAACTGGCCGATCAACTTGACATGTTCGAACTAAATCGTTTTTAAGTTTTTTATTTAGTGTTCAGAATGACACGAATCCAAATCCCACGTTAAGCTAGCTCAATTATTTATATTGTGACAAAATATAAGACCGAAATAGCTATGGCAAAGCCTCCAAGTAATCCAATCTCTCCCAAACTGCGTGATGCCATGCATTAGGCTATATTTGTAAACCTTTGCTCAATGAGCACTTGTGATCAGTTTGGAATGATCTATTTAACTGGCCAAACAGTTAGACATGTACGCACTAAATCCTGTTTAACTTTTGATTCAGAGTTCTGGATTACACGAATCCAACACCAACATTAAGTTAGCTCCATTTTCTATATTGTGACAAAATTTAACACCGAAATAGGTACGACAAAGCCTCCAAGTAATACAATCTATCCCAAACTGTGTGATGCCATGTATTATGCTTCATTGTAAATCTTTTTTCAATGAGCACCAATGATCCGTTTAGAATGATCAACTATACTGGTAGATAAACTTGACAGATCCGAACTATATCGTATTTATCTTTTGATTCAGAGTTCAGAATGACACGAATAGCACGCCCACGTTAAGCAAGCTCAGTTTTCTATATTGTGACAAAATTTAAGACCGAAGTAGCTACGACAACGCCTCCAAGTAATCCAGAGTATCCCAAACTGCGTGATGTCATGCATTATGCTTCATTTGTAAACCTTTGCTCAATGAGCACCAGAGATCAGTTTGGAATGATCAATTTAACTGGCCGGTCAGTTTCACATGTCCACACTAAATCTTTTTTAAGTTTTGATTCAAAGTTCAGAATCACACAAATCCAACGCCCACGTTAAGCTATCTCAATTTTCTGTATTGCTACCAAATCTAAGACCCAACTAGCTACGAGAAAGCCTCTAAGTAATCCAATCTATCCCACACTACGTGATGCCATGCATTATGTTTCATTTGTAAAATTTTGCTCAGTGAGCACCAATGATCAATGTAGAATGATCAATTTAATTGGCCGGTAGACTTGACATGTTCGCACTAAATCGTCTTGAACTTTTGATTTAGTGTTTAGAATGACACGAATCTAAAGTCCACGTTTAGCTAACTCAATTTTCTGTATTGTGAAAAAGTTTAAGACCAAATTTGCTACGAAAACGCATCCAAGTAATCCAATCTATCCCAAACTGCTTGATGTCCTCCGTTATGCTTCATTTGTAAAGCTTTGCATAATTAGCAACAGTGATCAGTTTATAATGATCTATTTAACTGGCCGATCAACTTGACATATTCGCACTAAGTCGTCTCTAACTTTTTATTTAGTATTCAGAATGACAGGAATCCAACGCCCACGTTAAGCTAGCTCAAATTTCTATATTGTGAAAAAATTGAAGACCGAAACATCTATGACAATGCCTCTAAGTAATCTAATCTATCCCAAACTGCGTGATGTCATGCATTATGTTTAATTTGTAAACTTTACCTCGATAAGTACTTATGATTAGTGCAGAATGATCAATTTAACTAGCCGATAAACTTGACATGTTCGAATTAAATCGTTTTTACTTTTTGATTTAGTGTTCAGAATGACACGAATCCAACACCCACGTTAAACTTGCTCCATTTTTGATATTGTGACAAAATTTAACACTGAAATAGCCACGACAAACCCTCCATCTAATCCATTCTATCCCAACCTGCGTGGTGTCATGCATTATGCTTCATTTGTCAACCTTTTTTCAATGAGCACCAGCGATTAGTTTGGAATGATCAATTTTGCTGGCCGAGAAGTTTGACATGTCTGCACAAAATCATGTTTAACTTTTGATTTTGAGTTTAGAATGACAGAATTCAACGCCCACGTTAAGCTAGCACAATTTTCTATATTGTTTCAAAATTTAAGACCGAAAGAGCTTCGAAACATCCTCCAAGTTATCTAATCTATCTCAAACTACATGATACCATGCATTATACTTAATTTGTAGAACTTTGCGCAATACGCACAAATGATCATTTTAGAATGATCAATTTAACTGGCCAATCAACTTGACATATCCGCACTAAATTGTCTTTTCACTTTTAATTCAGAGTTCAGAACGACACGAATCCAACGCCCAGGTTAAGGTAGCTCAATTTTCTCTATTCTAAAAAATTTTTAAGACCGAAATAGCTACGACAAAGGCTCCAAGTAATCCAGTCTATCCCAAACTGCGTGATTCCATCCATTATGTTTCATTTGTAAACCTTCGCTCAATGAGCACCAATGATCAATTTAAGTGGCCGAGCAGTCCACACTAAATCGTTTTTAACTTTTGATTCAAAGTTCAGAATCCAACGCCCACGTTAAGCTAGCTAAATTTTCTATATTGCGACAAAATTTTAGACCAAAATAGCTACGATAAAGTCTCTAAGTACTCCAATATATCCCAAACTACTTGATGCCATGCATTATGTTTCATTTGTAAACTTTTGCTTGATGAGCACCAATGATTAGTGTAGAATGATCAATTTAAGTGGCCGATAGACTTGACATGTTCGCACTAAATCGTCTTTAAGTTTTCATTAAGTGTTCAAAATGACACGAATCCAAATCCCACGTTAAGCTAGCTCAATTTTCTATATTGTGACAAAAAGTTAAGACCGAAATAGCTATGACAAAGCTTCCAAGTAATCCAATCTCTCCCAAACTGCGTGATGCCATGCATTATGCTTCATTTGTAAACATTTACTTAATTAGTAACAATGATCAGTTTAGAATGATCTATTTAACTGGCCGATCAATTTGACATGACCGCACTAAATCGTGTTTAACTTTTGATTTATAGTTCTGAATGACACGAATAAAATGCCCACGTTATGTTAGGTCAATTTGGAATATTGTGATCAAATTTAACACCAGAACTGATACGAAAAAGCCTCTAATTAATCCAATCTATCCGAAAATAAGTGATGCCATGCAGTATGTTTCATTTTTAAACCTTTGCTCAATGAGCACCAATGATCAGTTCGGAATGAATAATTTCACTGGCCGATCAACATGAGATGTTCGCACTAAATCGTCCATAAATTTTTATTTAATGTCAAGAATGACACGAATCCAACGCCCAAGTTAAGCTAGCTAAATTTTCTATATTGCGACAAAATTTAATACCAAAATAGCTACAACAAAGCCTCCAAGTAATCTAATATATTCCAAACTTTGTCATGCCATTGTATACCTTTTCCCAATGAGCAACAGTGATCAGTTAAGAATGATCTATTTAACTAGCCGATCAATTTGACATATACGCACTAAATCCTCTTTAACTTTTGATTTAGAGTTTAGAATGACATGAATCCAATGCCCATATTTTGCTATCTCCATTTTCTCTATTGTGACAAAATTTAACACGGATATAGGTACGAAAAACCCTCCAAGAAATCCAACGTATCCCAGCCTGCGTGGTGTCATGCATTATGATTCATTTGTAAAACTTTGCTCAATCAGCACCAATGATCAGTTTGGAATGATCATTTAACTGGCCGAGCAGTTTGACATGTCTGCACTAAATCGTGTTTCACTTTTGATTCTGAGTTTAGAATGACTCGAATTCAACGCCCACGTTAATCTAGCACAATTTTCTATATGGGTTCAAAATTTAAGGCTGAAATAACTAGGAAAAATCCTCCAAGTTATCCAATCTATCTCAAACTGCGTGACACCATTCATTATGCTTCGTTTATAAAACATTGCGTAATCAGCACAAATGATCATTTTAGAATGGCAATGCCTCCAAGTAAGCCAATCTATACCAAACTGCGTCACGCCATGCATTATGCTTCATTTGTAAACCTTTGCTCAATTAGCACCAATGATCAATTTGGAATTATCAATTTAACTGGCCGAGCAGTCTGCACTAAATTTTTTTTTTACTTTTAATTCAAAGTTCAGAATGACACGAATCCAACACCCACGTTAAGGTAGCTCAATTTTCAATATTGCGACAAAATTTAAGACCAAAATATCTACGGCAAAGCGTCTAAGTAATCCAATCTATCCCAAACTACGTGATGCCATGCATTATGTTTCATTTGTAAACTTTTGCTCAATGAGCAGCAATGATCAGTGTAGAATGATCAATTCAACTGTCCGATCAACTTGACATGTTCCAACTAAATCGTTTTTAAGTTTTTTAATTTTGTGTTCAGAATGACACGAATCCAAATCCCATGTTAAGCTAGCTCAATTTTCTATATTGTGACAAAATATAAGACCAAAATAGCTATGGCAAAGCCTCCAAGTAATCCAATCTCTCCCAAACTGCTTGATGTCATCCGTTATGCTTCATTTGTAAAGCTTTGCATAATTAGCAACAGTGATCAGTTTATAATGATCTATTTAACTGGCCGATCAACTTGACATATTCGCACTAAGTCGTCTCTAACTTTTTATTTAGTATTCAGAATGACAGGAATCCAACGCCCACGTTAAGCTAGCTCAAATTTCTATATTGTGAAAAAATTGAAGACCGAAACATCTATGACAATGCCTCTAAGTAATCTAATCTATCCCAAACTGCGTGATGTCATGCATTATGTTTAATTTGTAAACTTTACCTCGATAAGTACTTATGATTAGTGCAGAATGATCAATTTAACTAGCCGATAAACTTGACATGTTCGAATTAAATCGTTTTTACTTTTTGATTTAGTGTTCAGAATGACACGAATCCAACACCCATGTTAAACTTGCTCCATTTTTGATATTGTGACAAAATTTAACACTGAAATAGCCACGACAAACCCTCCATCTAATCCATTCTATCCCAACCTGCGTGGTGTCATGCATTATGCTTCATTTGTCAACCTTTTTTCAATGAGCACCAGCGATTAGTTTGGAATGATCAATTTTGCTGGCCGAGAAGTTTGACATGTCTGCACAAAATCATGTTTAACTTTTGATTTTGAGTTTAGAATGACAGAATTCAACGCCCACGTTAAGCTAGCACAATTTTCTATATTGTTTCAAAATTTAAGACCGAAAGAGCTTCGAAACATCCTCCAAGTTATCTAATCTATCTCAAACTACATGATACCATGCATTATACTTAATTTGTAGAACTTTGCGCAATACGCACAAATGATCATTTTAGAATGATCAATTTAACTGGCCAATCAACTTGACATATCCGCACTAAATCGTCTTTTCACTTTTAATTCAGAGTTCAGAACGACACGAATCCAACGCCCAGGTTAAGGTAGCTCAATTTTCTCTATTCTAAAAAATTTTTAAGACCGAAATAGCTACGACAAAGGCTCCAAGTAATCCAGTCTATCCCAAACTCCGTGATTCCATCCATTATGTTTCATTTGTAAACCTTCGCTCAATGAGCACCAATGATCAATTTAAGTGGCCGAGCAGTCCACACTAAATCGTTTTTAACTTTTGATTCAAAGTTCAGAATCCAACGCCCACGTTAAGCTAGCTAAATTTTCTATATTGCGACAAAATTTTAGACCAAAATAGCTACGATAAAGTCTCTAAGTACTCCAATATATCCCAAACTACTTGATGCCATGCATTATGTTTCATTTGTAAACTTTTGCTTGATGAGCACCAATGATTAGTGTAGAATGATCAATTTAAGTGGCCGATAGACTTGACATGTTCGCACTAAATCGTCTTTAAGTTTTCATTAAGTGTTCAAAATGACACGAATCCAAATCCCACGTTAAGCTAGCTCAATTTTCTATATTGTGACAAAAAGTTAAGACCGAAATAGCTATGACAAAGCTTCCAAGTAATCCAATCTCTCCCAAACTGCGTGATGCCATGCATTATGCTTCATTTGTAAACATTTACTTAATTAGTAACAATGATCAGTTTAGAATGATCTATTTAACTGGCCGATCAATTTGACATGACCGCACTAAATCGTGTTTAACTTTTGATTTATAGTTCTGAATGACACGAATAAAATGCCCACGTTATGTTAGGTCAATTTGGAATATTGTGATCAAATTTAACACCAGAACTGATACGAAAAAGCCTCTAATTAATCCAATCTATCCGAAAATAAGTGATGCCATGCAGTATGTTTCATTTTTAAACCTTTGCTCAATGAGCACCAATGATCAGTTCGGAATGAATAATTTCACTGGCCGATCAACATGAGATGTTCGCACTAAATCGTCCATAAATTTTTATTTAATGTCAAGAATGACACGAATCCATTGCCCAAGTTCAGCTAGCTAAATTTTCTATATTGCGACAAAATTTAATACCAAAATAGCTACAACAAAGCCTCCAAGTAATCTAATATATTCCAAACTTTGTCATGCCATTGTATACCTTTTCCCAATGAGCAACAGTGATCAGTTAAGAATGATCTATTTAACTAGCCGATCAATTTGACATATACGCACTAAATCCTCTTTAACTTTTGATTTAGAGTTTAGAATGACATGAATCCAATGCCCATATTTTGCTATCTCCATTTTCTCTATTGTGACAAAATTTAACACGGATATAGGTACGAAAAACCCTCCAAGAAATCCAATGTATCCCAGCCTGCGTGGTGTCATGCATTATGATTCATTTGTAAAACTTTGCTCAATCAGCACCAATGATCAGTTTGGAATGATCATTTAACTGGCCGAGCAGTTTGACATGTCTGCACTAAATCGTGTTTCACTTTTGATTCTGAGTTTAGAATGACTCGAATTCAACGCCCACGTTAATCTAGCACAATTTTCTATATGGGTTCAAAATTTAAGGCTGAAATAACTAGGAAAAATCCTCCAAGTTATCCAATCTATCTCAAACTGTGTGACACCATTCATTATGCTTCGTTTATAAAACATTGCGTAATCAGCACAAATGATCATTTTAGAATGGCAATGCCTCCAAGTAAGCCAATCTATACCAAACTGCGTCACGCCATGCATTATGCTTCATTTGTAAACCTTTGCTCAATTAGCACCAATGATCAATTTGGAATTATCAATTTAACTGGCCGAGCAGTCTGCACTAAATTTTTTTTAACTTTTAATTCAAAGTTCAGAATGACACGAATCCAACACCCACGTTAAGGTAGCTCAATTTTCAATATTGCGACAAAATTTAAGACCAAAATATCTACGGCAAAGCGTCTAAGTAATCCAATCTATCCCAAACTACGTGATGCCACGCATTATGTTTCATTTGTAAACTTTTGCTCAATGAGCAGCAATGATCAGTGTAGAATGATCAATTCAACTGTCCGATCAACTTGACATGTTTGAACTAAATCGTTTTTAAGTTTTTTTATTTTGTGTTCAGAATGACACGAATCCAAATCCCATGTTAAGCTAGCTCAATTTTCTATATTGTGACAAAATATAAGACCAAAATAGCTATGGCAAAGCCTCCAAGTAATCCAATCTCTCCCAAACTGCGTGATGCCATGCATTAGGCTATATTTGTAAACCTTTGCTCAATGAGCACTAGTGATCAGTTTGGAATGATCTATTTAACTGGCCAAACAGTTAGACATGTACGCACTAAATCCTGTTTAACTTTTGATTCAGAGTTCTGGATGACACGAATCCAACACCAACATTAAGTTAGCTCCATTTTCTACATTGTGACAAAATTTAACACCGAAATAGGTACGACAAAGCCTCCAAGTAATACAATCTATCCCAAACTGTGTGATGCCATGTATTATGCTTCATTGTAAATCTTTTTTCAATTTGCACTAATGATCAGTTTAGAATGATCAACTATACTGGCAGATAAAGTTGACATATCCGAACTATACCGTCTTTATCTTTTGATTCAGAGTTCAGAATGACACGAATGGCACGCCCACGTTAAGCAAGCTCAGTTTTCTATATTGTGACAAAATTTAAGACAGAAGTAGCTACGACAAAGCCTCCAAGTAATCCAATGTATCCCAACTCCGTGATGCCATGCGTTATGCTTGATTTGTAAACCTTTGCTCAATGAGCACCAGTGTTCAGTTTGGAATGATCAATTTAACTGGCCTATCAGCTTCACATGTCCACACTAAATCTTTTTTAAGTTTTGATTCAAAGTTCAGAATTACACAAATCCAATGCCCAAGTTAAGCTAGCTCAATTTTCTATATTGCGACAAAATCTAAGACCCAACTAGCTACGAGAAAGCCTCTAAGTAATCCAATCTATCCCAAACTACGTGATTCCATGCATTATGTTTCATTTGTAAAATTTTGCTCAATGAGCACCAATGATCAATGTAGAATGATCAATTTAATTGGCCGATAGACTTGACATGTTCGCACTAAATCGTCTTGAACTTTTGATTTAGTGTTCAGAATGACACGAATCAAACGCCCACATTAAGCTAACTCAATTTTCGGTATTGTGAAAAAGTTTAAGACCAAATTTGCTACGAAAATGCCTCCAAGTAATCCAATCTATCCAAAACTGCTTGATGCCATCCGTTATGCTTCATTTGTAAAGCTTTGCTTAATTAGCAACAGTGATCAGTTTATAATGATCTATTTAACTGGCCGATCAACTTGACATATTCGCACTAAATCGTCTCTAACGTTTTATTTAGTATTCAGAATGACAGGAATCCAACGCCCACGTTAAGCTAGCTCAAATTTCTATATTGTGAACAAATTGAAGACCGAAACATCTATGACAATGCCTCTAAGGAATCTAATCTATCCCAAACTGCGTGATGTCATGCATTATGTTTAATTTCTAAACTTTAACTCGATAAGTACCTATGATTAGTGTAGAATGATCAATTTAACTAGCCGATAAACTTGACATGTTCGAATTAAATCGTCTTTACCATTTGATTTAGTGTTCAGAATGACACGAATCCAACACCCACGTTAAACTTGCTCCATTTTCGATATTGTGACAAAATTTAACACTGAAATAGGCACGACAAACCCTCCATGTAATCCAATCTATACCAAACTTGTCGTGCCATGCATTATGCTTCTTTTGTAAACCTTTGCTCAATGAGCAATAGTGATCAGTTTAGAATGATCAATTAAGTTTGCCGATAAGTTTGACATATCCTCACTAAACCCTCTTTAACTTTGGATTCAGAGTTCAGAATGACATGAATCCAACGCCCACGTCAAGCTAGCTCCATTTTCTCTATTGTGACAAAATTTAACACCGAAATAGCTACGACAAAGCCTCTAAGTCATGCATTATGTTTCTTTTTTAAACCTTTTCCCAATGAGCACCAATGATCAGTTCAGAATGATTATTTCAATGGCCGATCAACATGACATGTTCGCACTAAATGGTGTTTAACATTTTATTTAATGTTCAGATTGACACGTTCCAACGCCCATGTGAAGCTAGCTAAATCTTCTATATTGTGACAAAATTTAAGACCGAAATGGCTACGACAAATCCTCAAAGTAATCCAACTTATCCCAAGCTGATCATGCCATGCATTATGCTTTATTTGTAAACCTTTGCTCAATGAGCAACAGTGATAAGTTAAGAATGATCTATTTAACTAGCCGATCAGTTTGACATATCCGCACTAAATCCTTTTTAACTTTTGATTCAGAGTTGAGAATGACACGAATCCAATGTCCACGTTAAACTAGCTCCATTTTCTATACTGTGACAGTTTTTAACACCAAAATAGCTACGGAAAACCCTCCAAGTAATCGCATCTATCCCAACCAGTGTGGTGTCATGCATTATTATTCATTTTTAAACCTTTGCTAAATCAGCACCTGTGATCAGTTTGGAATGATCAATTTAACTAGCCGAGCATTTTGACATGTCCGCACTAAATCTTCTTTAACTTTTGATTCAGAGTATAGAATGGCACGAATTCAACACCCACATTAACTATCACAATTTTCTATATTATGACAAAATTTAGGACCGAAACAGCTATGACAAAGCCTCCAAATATTCCAATCAATCCCTAACTGTGTGATGCCATGAATTATGCTTCATTTGTAAACCTTCGCTCAATGAGCACCAATGATAAGTTTAAAACGATCAATTAAACTGGCCAAGCAATTTGACATATCCCCACTAAATCGTCCTTAACTTTTAATTCACATTTCAGAATGACACGAATCCAACACCCACGCTAAGCTAGCTCAATTTTCTATATTGTGACAAACTTTAAGACCAAAACAGCTGGGACAAAGATTACAAGTAATCCATGTCTATCCCAAACTGCATGATGTAATGCATTATGCTTCATTTGTAAACCTTTGCTCAATGAGCAACAGTGATCACTTTAGAATGATCTATTTAACTAGCCGATCAGTTTGACATATCTGAACTAAATCCTCTTTAACTTTTGATTCAAATTTCAGAATGACATGAATCCAACGACCACGTTATGTTTGCTCCATTTTCTCTATTGTGACGAAATTTAACACCGATATAGCTACGACAAACCCTCCAAGTAATCTAATCTATTCACACCCGCGTGGTGTCGTGCATTATGCTTCATTTGTAAGCCTTTGCTCTATCAGCATCAGTGAACAGTTTGGAATGATCAATTTGACTGGCCGAGAATTTTGACATGTCCGCACTAAATCGTCTTTAACTTTTGTTTCAAATTTTAGAATGACACAAATTCAATGCCGACATTAAGCTAGTAAAATTTTCTATATTCTGGCAAAATTAAAGACCAAAATAGCTATATGACAAAGCCCCCATGTAATCCAATCTATCCCAAAATGCGTGATGCCATGCATTATGCTTCAATTGTATACCTTTGCTCAAGTAGCACCAATGATCAGTTTAGAATGATCAATTAAACTGGCCGATCAACTTTATATATCCGTTCTAAATCGCTTTTAACTTTTGATTCAGAGTTCTGAATGACATGAATCCAACACCCACGTTAAGCTAGCTCAATTTTCTATATTGTTATAAAATATAAGACCAAGATAGCTAAAAAGAGCCTCCAAGTAATCCAATCTATCCCAAACTTCGTGATGCCATGCATTATGCTTCATTTGTAAGCACCTTGGTCAATGAGCACAAATGATCAGTTTAAAATAATCATTTTAACTAGATGATAACCTCGACAGTTCCACCTTAAATCCTCCTTAACTTTTGATTTTGAGCAGAAAATGGCATGAAACCAACGCCCACGTTAAGCTAGCTCAATTTTCTTTATTGTGACCAAATTTAGGACCAAAATAGCTATGACAAAGCCTCCGAGTAATCCAATCTATCCCAAACTGTGTGATGCCATGCATTATGCTTCATTTGTAAACCTTTGCTCAATATGCACCAGTGATCAGTTTCGAATGAACAATTTAACAGGCCGATCAATTTGAGATGTCCGCATTAAATCGTCTTTCACTTTTTATTTAGTGTTCAGAATGTCACGAATCCAATGCCCACGTTAAGCTAACTCAATTTTCTATATTGTGACAAAATTTAATACTGAAATAGCTATGAGAAAGCCTCCAAGTAATCCAATCAATCCCAAAATGTGTGATGCCATGCAGTATGCTTCATTTGAAAATCTTTTCACAATGAGCACCAATGAACATGATCAATCTAACTGGCCGATCAACTTGAGATGTACCGACTAAATCGACTTTCACTTTTGATTTATTGTTCAGAATGACACGAATCCAATGCCCCTGGTAAGCTAGCTCAATTTTCTATATTTTGACAAAATTTAAGACTTATATAGCTAAGACAAAGCCTCAAGGTATACCGATCTATCCCAAACTGCAAGGCGCCGTGCCTTATGTTTCATTTGTAAACCTTTGCTCAATGGCACCAATGATCAGTTTAAATGAACAATTTAACAGGCCGATCAACTTGAGATGTCCGCACTAAATCGTCTTTCACTTTTGATTTAGTATTCAGAATGTCACGAATCCAACGCACATGTTAAACTGACTCAATTTTCTATATTATGACAAAATTCAAGACCGAAATAGCTATGAGAAAGCCTCCAAGTAATCCAATCAATCCCAAAATGTGTGATGCCATGCATTATGCTTCATTTGAAAACCTTTGCACAATGAGCACCAGTGAATAGTTTAGAATGATCAATTTAACTGGCCGATCAACTTGAGATGTCCGTACTAAATCATCTTTCTCTTTTGATTTATTGTTCAGAATGACACGAATCAAACGCCCACGGTAAGCTAGCTCAATTCTCTATATTGTGACAAAATTTAAGACTTATATAGCTAAGACAAAGCCTCAAGGTATTCCGATCTATCTCAAACTGCATGATGCCATGTCCTATGTTTCATTTGTAAACCTTTGCTCAATGACACCATTGATCAGTTTAGAATGATCAATTTAACTGGCCGATCAAATTGACATGTCCGCACCAAATCGTCTTTAACTTTTGATTAAGTGTTAAGAATGTCACGAATCCAATGCCCCACGTTAAGGTAGCGCAATTTTCTATATTGTGACAAAATTTAAAACTGAAATAGGTACAACAAAGTCTCCAAGTAATCCAATATATCCCAAACTGTGTGATGACACACATCATGCTTCATATGTAAAAATTTGCTCAATGAGCACCAGTGATCAGTTCAGAATAATCAATTTAAGTAGCCAATCAAATTGACGTCTCCGCACTAAATCATCTTTAACTTTTGATTCAGACTTCAGAATGACACAGATCCAACACACACGTTAAGATAGCTCAATTTTCTATATTGTGACAAAATTTAAGACAAAAATAGCTACGACAAAGCCTCCAAGTAATCTACCCTGTCCCAAAATGCGTGATGCCATGCATTATGCTGCATTTGTAAACCTTTGCTCAATGAAAACCAGTGATCTGTTTAGATTGATCAATTTAATTGGCCGATCAACTTGACATGTCCGCACTAAATCGTCTTGAACTTTTGATTTAGTGTTCAGAATGATACGGATCCAATGCCCACGTTAATCTAGCTCAATTTTTTATATTATGACAAAAGTTAAAACCAAAATAGCTACGCCAAAGCCATCAAGTAATCCAATCTATCCCAAACTACGTGATGCCATGCATTATGCTTCATTTGTAAATCTTTGCTCAATAAGCACCAGTGATCAGTTTAGAATGATCAATTTAACTGGCCAATCAACTTGAGATGTCTGCATTAAATCGTCTTTCACTTTTAATTTATTGTTCGGAATGACATGAATCCAACGTCCACGTTAAGCTAACTAAATTTTCTATATTGTGACAAAATCTAAGACCCAAATAGCTATGAGAAAGCCTCGAAGTAATCCAATCTACCCCAAAATGTGTGATGCCATGCATTATGCTTCATTGGTCAACCTATCCACAATGAGTACCAGTGATCAGTTAAGAATAATCAATTTTACTATCCGATCAATTTATGTCCTCACGAAGTCGTCTTTAACTCTTGATTCAAAGTTCATAATGACACGAATCCAACGCCCATGTTAAGCTAGCTAAAATTTCAAGTTTGTGACAAAATTTAGATCGAAATGGCTAAGACAAAGCCTCCAAGTAATCCAATATATCCCAAACTGCCTAATGCCATGCATTATGCTTCATTTGTTAACCTTTGCTCAATGAGCACCAATGATTATTTTAGAACGATTATTTAAACTAGCTGATCAACTTGAGATGTTTGTACTAAATCGCATTTAACTTTTGATTTAGTGTTCAGAATGAAATGCCCACAGCCCACGTTAAGATAGCTCAATTTTAAATACAGGGGAAAAATTTAAGACCAAAATTGTTATGACAAAGCTACCAAGTAATCCAATTTATCGCAAACTATGTGATGAAATGAATTATGTTTCATTTGTAAATCTTTGCTGAAGGAGCACCAATGATCAGTACAGAATGATCAATTTAACTGACCGATCAACTTTACAGGTCCGCACTAAATTGTCTTTAACTTTTGATTTAGAGTTCATAATGACATGAATCCAGCGCCCACGTTAAGCTAGCTCAATTTTCTATATTGTGACAAAATTTTAAGACCGAAATAGCTACAACAAAGCCTCCAAGTAATCCAATCAATGCCAAACTACGTGATGCCATGCATTAGGCTTCATTTGTAAGCCTTTGGTCAATGAGCACCAATGCTCAGTTTATAATGATCATTTTAACTAGCTGATCAATTTGACATGTTTACACTAAATCGTCTTTATTTTTTTATTTTTAGCGCAAAATGACATGAATTCAACGTCCAAGTTAAGGTAGCTCAATTTTCAATATTGTGACAAAATTTAAGACTGAAATAGCTATGACAAAGCCTCCAAGTAATCCAAATTATGCCAAACTGCATGATGCCATGCATTATGCTTCATTTGTAAACCTTTGCTAAATCAGTACCCATGATCAATTTGAAATGATCATTTTTACTAGCTGATCAACTTGACATATCCGTACTAAATTTTCTTTAACTTTTGAGTCAGAATTTAGAATGACACGAATCCAGCGCCCACGTAAAGCTAGCTCAATTTTCTATATTGTGACAAAATTTTAAACCGAAATAGTTACGACAAAGCCTCCAAGTAATCCAATCTATCCCATACTGCGTGAAGCCATGCATTGTGCCTCATTTGTAAACCTTTGCTCAATGAGCACAAGTGATGTGTTTAGAATGATCAATTTAACAGGCCGATTAACTTGAGATGTCCGCTCTAAATCGTCTTTTACTTTTGATTTAATTTTCAGAATGACACGAATCCAACGCCCATGTTAATCTAACTCAATTTTATATATTATAAATAAATTTCAGACCGAAATAGCTATGAGATGGCCTCCATGTAATCCACTCTATCCCAAAATGTGTGATTCCATGCATTATGCTTTATTTGTAGACCTTTGCACAATGAGAACAAGTGATTTAGAATGATCAATTTAACTAGCCGATCAACTTGAGATGTCCGCACCATAGCGTCTTTCACTTTTGATTTAGTGTTCATAATGACATGAATACAACACACACATTAAGCTAACTCAATTTTCTATATTATGGCAAAATTTAAGACCGAAATAGATATGAGAAAGCCTCCAAGCAATTCAATTTATTCCAAACTGCGTGATGCCATGCATTATGCTTCATTTGTAAACCTTTGAACAATGAGCACCAATGATCACTTTAAAATGATCAATTTAACTCGCCGATCAATTTGACATGTCTGCACTAAGTCGTATTTAACTTTTTATTCAGAGTTCAGAATGACACGAATCCAACGCCAATGTTAACCTAGCTCAAGTTTCTATATTGTGATAAAATTTAAGATCAAAATAGCTAGGAGAAAGCCTCCAATTAATCCAATATATCCCAAACTTCGTGATGCCATGCATTATGCTTCATTTGTAAACCTTTGTTCAACGAGCACCAATGATCAGTTTAAAATAATCAATTTAACTGGCTAATCAAATTGACATGTCCGCACTAAATCATTTTAAACTTTTGATTAACAGTTCATAATGACACGAATCCAACATCTACGTTAAGCTAACTAAATTTTCTATATGGTGACAAAATTTTCTACAACAAAGCCTCCAAGTAATCCAGTCTATCCCAAACTACGCGATACCTACAGTATGCTTCATTTGTAAGCCTTTGGTCAATGAGTAGCAATGATCAGTTTAGAATGATCATTTTAACTAGCTGATCAATTTGACATGTCCACGCAAAATTTTCTTTAACTCTTGATTTTGACCACAAAATAATATGAATCAGCCGCCCACGTTAAGCTAGCTCAATATTCTATATTATGACGAAATTTAGGACCGGAAAAGCTATGACAAAGCCTCCAAGTAATCCAATCTATCCAAAACTCCGTGATGCCATGCATTATGCTTCATTTGTAAACCTTTGCTCAATGAGCACCCATGATCAGTTTAAAATGGTAATTTTTACTAGGTGATCAAATTGACATGTTTGTACTAAATTTTCTTTAACTTTTGAGTCAGAATTTAGAATGAAACGAATCCAACGCCCCGATAAAGCTAGCTCTATTTTTGTATATTCTGAAAAAATTTAAGACCAAAATAGCTACGACAAACCCTACAAATAATCCAATCTATACTAAATTGTGTGAAACCATGCATTATGCTTCATTTCTAAACCTTTGCTCAATGAGGACTAGTGATCTGTTTAGAATGATCAATTTAACTGAGCGATCAACTTAAGATGTCTGCACTAAATTGCCTTTCACTTTTGATTTAGTGTTTAGAATGACATGAATTTAATGCCCATACTAAGCTAACTCAATTTTATATATTGTGACAAAATTTAATACCGAAATAGCTCTGAGAATGCCTCCATGTAATCCAATCTATACCAAAATCTGTGATGCCATGCATTATGCTTCATTTGTAAACCTTTGCACAAAGAGCACGAGTGATCAGTTCAGAATGATCAATTTAACTACCCAGTCAACCTGAGACCTCCCCACTATATCATCTTTCCCTTTTGATTTACTGTTCATACTGACACGAATCCAACGCCCACGTTAAACTAACTCAATTTTCTATATTGTGAAAAAGTTTAAGACTGAAATAGCTATGAGAAAGCCTCCAAGTAATCCAATCTATTCCAAACTACGTGATATCATGCATTGTGCTTCTTTTGTAAATCTTTCCACAATTAACACAAGTGATCACTTTAGAATGATCAATTTAACTATCCGATCAATTTGACATGTCCGCACTAATTCGTCTTCAACTTTTGATTCAAAGTTCAAAATGACACGAATCCAACGCCAATGTTAACCTAGCTCAATTTTCTATATTGTGACAAAATTTAAGATCGAAATCGCTACAAGAAAGCCTCCAAGTAATCCAATCTATCCCAAACTTCGTGATCCCATGAATTATGCTTCATTTGTAAACCTTTGTTCAATGTGCAGCAGTGATTAGTTTAGAACGATCAATTTAACTGGCGGATCAACTTGAGATGTATGTACTTAATCGCTTTCAACTTTTGATTTAGTGTTGAAAATGAGACCAATCTAAGGCCCATGTTAAGGTAGCTCAATTTTAAATATTGGGATAAAATTTAAGAACAAAATAGTTGCGACAAAGCCAGCAAGTAATCCAATCTATCCCAAACTATGTGATGAAATGTATTATATTTCATTTGTAAACCTTTACTCAATGAGCAACATTGATTATGATATAATGATCAATTTAACTGGGCGACCAACTTGAGATGTTGGCACTAAATCGCCATTAACTTTTGATTTAGTGTACAGAATGACAAGAATCCAGCGCCCATGTTAAGAAGACATGTCCGCAGTAAACCGTCTTTAACTCTTGATTCACATTTCAGAATGACACAAATCCAAAGCCCACGTTAAGGTAGCTGAATTTAATATTGAAATCGCTATGACAAAGCCTCCAAGTAATCAAATCTATCCCAAACTGCTGAAGCCATACATTATGCTTCATTTGTAAACCTTTGCTCTATGAGCACCAATGATCAATTTAGAATGATCATTTTTACTGGCCGATCACCTTGACATATCCACACTAAATCGTCTTTAACTATTGATTCAGAATTCAGAATGACATGAATACAATGTGTACGTTCAGCTTACTCAATTTTCTATATTGTGACAAAATTTAACACCGAAATAGCTGCATAAAAGCCTCCAACAAATCCAATATATCCCAAACTATGTGATGGCATACATTATGCTTCATTTGTAAGCCTTTGGTCAATGAGCACCAATTATCAGTTTAGAATGATCATTTTAACTAGATGATCAACTTGACATTTCCACACTAAATCATCTTTAACTTTTGATTTTGAGCGCAAAATGACATTATCCAACGCCCACGTTAAGCTAGCTCAATTTTCTATATTCTGAGCAAATTTAAGACCGAAATAGCTACGAAAAGGCTTCCAAGTAATCAAATATATCCCAAACTACGTGATGCCATGCATTATGCTTCATTTGTAAACCTTTGCTCAATGAGCACCCATGATCAGTTTAGAATAATCAACTTTACATGTCCGCACTAAATTGTCTTTAACTTTTTATTTACAGTTTATAATGGCACGAATCCAAGTACCATGTTAAGGTAGCTCAATTTTATATATTGGGACAAAATTTATGACCGAAATAGCTACGACAAAGCCACCAAGTAATCCAATCTATCCCAAACTATGTGATGAAATGTATTACGCTTCATTTGTAAACCTTTGCTCATTGAGCACCAATGATCAGTTTAGAACGATCAATTTAACTGGCCGATAAACTTCAGATATTTGCACTAAATAGCGTTTAACTTTATATTTAGTGTTCAGAATGATATGAATCCAATGCCCACGTTAAGGTAGCTCAATTTTATATATTGGGACAAAATTTAAAACCGAAATAGCTACGAAATAGCCACCAAGTAATCCAATCTATCCCAAACTAAGGTAGCTCAATTTTATATATTGAGACAAAATTTAAAACTGAAATAGCTATGAAAAAGCCACCACGTAATCCAATCTATCCAAACTATGTGATGAAACACATTATGCTTCATTTGTAAACCTTTTCTCAATGAGCACCAATGATCAATATAGAATGATCAATTTAACTGGCCAATCAACTTGAGATGTCGGCACTAAATCGTCTTTAAGTTTTGATTTAGTGTTCAGAATGACACGAATCCACACCCACGTTAGGCTACGTCAATTTTCTATATTGTGACAAAATTTAAGATCACAATAGCTACCACAAAACGTCTAAGTAATCCAAGCTACCCAAACTGTGTGATGTCATGCATTATACTTCATTTGTAAACATTTGCTCAATGAGCACCAATGATCAGTTTAGAATGATCAATTTAACTCGCTGATCAACTTGACATGTCTACATTTAATCTTTTTTAACTTTTGATTCAGAGTTCAGAATGAAACAAATCCAAAGCCCATGTTAACCTAGCTCAATTTTCTATATTGTGACAAAATTTAACACCAAAATAGCTACGAGAAAGCCTCCAACTAACCCAATCTATCCCAAACTACGTGATGCCATGCATTATGTTTCACTTGTAAACCTTTGCTTAATGAGTCTCAGCGATCAGTTTAGTGATCAATTTAACTGGCCGATCAACTTGAGATGCCCGCAGTAAATCGTCTTTCACGTTTGATTTAGTGTTCAGATGACATGAATCCAACGCCCACGTTAACCTAACTCAATTTTCTATATTGTGACGATATTTAAGACGGAAATGGCTTTGAGAAACCCTCCAAGTAATCCAATCTATCCCGTGATGCCATACATTATGCTTCATTTGTAAACCTTTGCACATTGAGCACAAGTGATCGTTTAGAATGATCAATTTAACAGGCCGATCAATTTGACATGTTCACACTAAATCATCTTTAATTTTTGATTCAAAGTTCAGAATGACACGAATCCAATGGCCACGTTAAGCTAGCTCAATTTTCAATAGTGTGACAAAATTTAGGATCAAAATAGGTACGACAAAGCCTCCAAGTAAACCAATCTATCGCAAACTCCGTGATGCAATGCATTAAGCTTCATTTGTAAACCTTAGCTCAATGTGCCCCAAAGATTAGTTTCGAATGATCAATTTAACTCCCCGATCAACTTGACATGTCTGCACTAAATCTTTTTTAACTGTTGATTCAGAGTTCAAAATGAAACAAACCCAAAGCCCCCGTTAAGCTAGCTCAATTTTCTATATTGTGACAAAATTTCAAACCAAAATGGCTATGACAAATCCTCCAAGTAATCCAATCTATCCCAAACTACGTGATGACATGTATTATGCTTCATTTGTAAAGCTTTGCTAAGTGTTCACCAACGATCAGTTTAGAATGATCAATTTAACTAGCCGATCAACTTGACATGTTTGCACTAAATAGTCTTTAACTTTTGATTAATAGTTCAGAATGACACAAATCTAACGCCCACGTTAAGCTAACTCAATTTTCTATATTGTGAAAAAATTTAATACCGAAATAGCTAACACAAAGCCTCCAAGTAATCCAGTATATCCTAAACTGCTAATGCCATGCATTATGATTCATTTGTAAACCTTTGCTCAATGAGCACAAATGATCAGTTTAGAATAATCAATTTAACTAGCCAAAAAGTTTACATTTGCGCATTAAATCTTCTTAACTTTTGATTCAGAGTTCAAAATGACACAAATCCAATGCCCACATTAAAGTAGCTCAATTTTCTATATTGTGACAAAATTTAACACCAAAATAGCTACGACAAAGCCTCCAAGTAATCCAATCTACCCCCAATTTGTGTGATGTCATGCATTATGCTTCATTTGAAAAACTTTGCTCAATCAGCAACAAGTGATCAGTTTAGAATGATAAATTTAACTGGCAGATCAACTTGAGATATCCAAACTAAATTGTCTTTAACTTTTGATTTAGTGTTCATAATGACATGAATCCATGGCCCACGTTAAGGTAGCTCAATTTTATATATTGGGACAAAATCTAAGACAGAATTAGCTACAAAAAAGACACCACGTACTCCAATCTATCCCAAACTATGTGATGAAATGCATTATGTTTCATTTGTAAACCATTGCTCAATGAGCACGAATGATCAGTATAGAATGATAAATTTAACTGGCCAGTCAACTTGAGATGTTGGCACTAAATCGTCCTTAACTTTCGATTTAGTGTTAAGAATGACACAAATCCAGCACCCACGTTAACCTGGCTCAATTTTCTATAATGGGACAAAATTTAAGACTGAAATAGCTACGACAAAGCAACCAAGTAATCCAATCTATCCCAAACTATGTGATGAAATACATTATGTTTCATTTGTAAACATTTGCTCAATGAACACCAATGATCAGTATAGATTGATCAATTTAACTGGCCGATCAACATGAGTTTTCGTCACTAAATTTTCTTTAACTTTTGATTTAGTGTTCAGAATGACATGAATCCAGTGCCCACGTTAAGCTAGCTCAATTTTCTATATTGTGAAAAAATTTAAAATCGAAATAGCTATGACAAAGCCTCCAAAATATCCAATCTACCCCAAACAGTGTGAGGCCATGCATTATGCTTCATTTGTAAACATTTGCTCAATGAGCACCAATGATCAATTTAGAATGATCAATTTAATTTGTCGATCAACTTGACATTTCCGCACTAAATCTTCTTTAACTTTTGATTCACAGTTCACAATGACACAAATCCAATGCCCACGTTAATGTAGCTGAATTTTATATATTGGGACAAATGAAAGACTGAAATAGCTACGACAAAGCCACCAAGTAATCAAATCGATCCCAAACTATGTGATTAAATGCATTATGTTTCATTTGTAAAGAGTTTTGCTCAATCAGCACCAATGATCAGTATAAAATGATCAATTTAACTGGCCAATAAACTTGAGATGTCGGCACTAAATTGTCTTTAAGTTTTGATTTAGTATTCCAAACGACACAAATCCACCGCACACGTTAAGCTAGCTCAATTTTCTATATTGTGACAAAATTTAAAACCAAAATAGCTATGAAAAAGCCTCCAAGTAATCCAATCTACCGAAAAGTGCGTGATGCCATGCGTTATGCTTCATTTTTAAACATTTGCTCAATGAGCACCAATGATGAGTTTAGAATGATCAATTTATTTGGCCGATCAACTTGACATATTCGCACTAAATCGTCTTTAACTTTTGATTCATAGTTCGGTATGAAAAAAATGCAACAGCCACGTTAAGCTAGCTCAATTTTCTATATTGTGAAAAAATTTAAGAACGAAATTGCTACGACAAACCCTTCTAGTAATCCAATCTATCCGAAACTGCTAATGTCATGCATTATGTTTCATTTGTAAACCTTTGCTCAATGAGCACGAATGATCAGTTTACAATGATCAATTTATCTGGCCAATAAACTTGACATTTCCGCACTAAATCTTCTTAAACTTTTGAATCAGAGTTCAGAATGACACAAATCCAATGCCCACATTAAAGTAGCTTAATTTTTGGTATTGTAAGAAAATTTAACACAGAAATAGCTAGGATAATGCCTCCAAGTAATCCAATATACGTTGAACTGCGCGATGCCATGCATTATGCTTCATTTGTAAAACTTTGGGTAATGAGCACCAGTGATCAGTTTAGAATGATAAATTTAACTGGCCGATGAACTTGATATATCCGCACTAAATCGTATTTAACTTTCGATTCAGTGTTCTGAATGACACGAATCCAAGGCACACGTTATGGTAGCTCGGTTTTATATATCGGGACAAAATGTAACACCAAAATAGCTACGACAAAGCCACCAAGTAGTGCAATCTATCCCAAACAATGTGATGAGATGAATTATGTTTCATTTGTAAACCTTTGCTCAATGAGAACCAATGATTAGTTTAGAATGATCAATTTAACTGGACGATCAACTTGAGATGTCCGCACTAAATTGTCTTTAACTTTTGATTTAGTGTCAGAATGACACGAATCCAACGCCCACATTAAGGTAGCTCAATTTTATATATTAGAACGAAATCTAACACGGAAATAGCTACGACAAAGCCTACAAGTAATCCAATCTACCCCTAATTGTGTGATGCCATGCATTATGTTTCATTTTTAAACATTTGCTCAATGAGCACCAATGATCAGTTTAGAATGATGAATTTAACTGGCCGATGAACTTGACATCTCCGCAATAATTCATCTTTAAGTTTTGATTCACATTTCATAATGACACATATGCAAAGCCCACTTTAAGCTAGCTCAATTTTCTATATTGTGACAAAATTTAAATCCGAAATAGGTGCGACAAACCCGCCAAGTAATCCAATCTATCCCAAACTGCTAATGCCATGCTTTATGCCTCATTTGCTCAATGAGCACAAATGTTCAGTTTAGAATGATCAATTTAACTGGCCATTAAACTTGACATTTCTGCACAAAAACTTATTTAACTTTTGATTCAGATTTCAGAATGACACAAATCCGACGCCCACATTAAAGTAGCTCAATTTTGTATATTGGGACAAAATCTAAGACAAAAATAGCTACGACAAAGCCACCAAGTAATCCAATCTATACCGAATTATTTGATGAAATACATTATGTTTCATTTGTAAACTCTTGCTCAATGTGCACCAATGATCAGTATAGAATGATCAATTTAACTGGCCAATCAACTTGAGATTTCAGCACTAAATCGTCTTTAACTTTTCATTTAGTCTTAAGAATGACATGAATCCAGTGCCCACGTTACGGTAGCTCAATTTTCTATATTGTGACAAAATTTAAAACCGAAATAGCTATGACAAAGCCTACAAGTAATCCAATCTACCCCAAATTGCGTGATGCCATGCCTTATGTTTCATTTTTAAACATTTGCTCAATGAGCACCAATGATTAGTTTAAAATGATCAATTTAACTCGCCGATCAACTTGACATGTCCCCACTAAATCATCTTTAACTTTTGATTCACAGTTCATAATGACACATATGCAAAGCCCACGTTAAGCTAGCTAAATCTTCTATATTGTGACGAAATTTAAGACCGAAATAGCTGCGACAAAGCCTCCAAGTAATCTAATCTATCCCAAACTGCTAATGCCATGCTTTATGCCTCATTTTTATACATTTGTTCAATGAGCACAAATGATCAGTTTATAATGATAAATTTAACTTGCCATTCAACATGACATTTCTGCACAAAAACTTATTTAACTTTTGTTTCAGATTTCAGAATGACACAAATCCAACGGCCACGATAAAGTAGCTCGGATTTTGGTATTATGAAAAAATTTAACACCGAAATAGCTACGACAAAGCCTCCAAGTAATCCAATCTACCCCAAACTGTGTGATGCCACGCATTATGCTTTATTTGTAAACCTCTGCGCAATGGGAACTAGTGATCAGTTTAGAATGATAAATTTAACTCGCCCATCAACTTGAGCTGTGCGCACAAAATCATTTTTAACTTTAGATGTAATGTTCAGAATGACAGAAATCCAAGGCCCACGTTAAGGTAGCTCAATTTTCTATATTGAGACAAAATGAAAGACCAAAATAGCTACGACAAAGCCACCAATTAATCCAATCTATCCCAAACTATGTAATGAAATGCATTATGTTTCATTTGTAAACCTTTGCTCAATGAGCACCAATGATCAATATAGTATGATCAATTTAACTGGCCAATCAACTTGATATGTCGGCCCAAAATCGTCTTAAACTTTTATTTTAGTGTTCATAATGACACGAATCCAGCGCCCACGTTAAGCTAGCTCAATTTTCTATATTGTGACAAAAGTTAAGACCAAAATAGCTATGAAAAAACCTCCAAGAAATCCAATCTACCCCAAACTACGTGATGCCCTGTATTATGTTTCATTTTTAAATATTTTCTCAATGAGCACCAATGATCAGTTTAGAATGATCAATTTAACTGGCCGATCAACTTGACATGTCCGCACTAAATCAGATTTAACTTTTTATTCATAGTTCAGAATGACGCAAATGCAACACCCACGTTAACACCGAAATAGCTACGACAAAGCCTTCAAGTAATCAAATCCATCCCGAACTGTATGATGCCATGCATTATGCTTCATTTGTAAGCCTTTGCTCAATGAGGACTAGTGATCAGTTCAGAATGACACAAATCCAATGCCCACATTATGCGAACTCAATTTTCTATATTGTGACAAAATTTAAGATCGAATAGCTACAACAATGCCTCTAGGTAATCCAATCTATCCCAAACTATGTGATGCCATGCATTATCCTTATTTTGTAAACCTTCGCTCAATGAGGACCAAAGATGATTTAGAGTTATCAATTTCACTGGCCGATCAACTTGAGATCTCTGCATTAAATTGTTTTTAACTTTTGATTCAGAGTTCATAATGATACGAATCTAACGCCCACGTTAATCTAGCTCAATTTTCTAAATTGTAAAAACTTTCAGGGCGAAATAGCTACGACAAAGCCTCGAAGTAATCCAATGTATCACAAACTGTGTGATGCCATGCATTACGCTTCATTTGAAAACCATTTCTCAATGAGCACCAATGATCAGTTGAGAATAATCAATTTAACTGGCCGATCAACACAACATGTCCACACTAAATCGTCTTTAACTTTCGATTTAGAGTTTAGAACGACACGAATCAGATGCCTCATTAAGCTAACTCAATTTTCTATATTCTGACAAAAGATAAGACCAAAATGGCTATGACAGAGCCTTTAACTAATCCAATCTATTCCAAACTGTGTGATGCCATGCATTATACTTATTTTGTAAACCATGGCTCAGTAAGCACCAATGATCAGTGTAGAAAGATCAATTTAACTTGCTGATCAACTTGAGATGTCTGCACTAAATCATCTTTAACTTTTGATTCAGAGTTTGGAATGATACAAATCCAATGCCCATGTTAAGCTAACTCAATTTTCTATATTACTACAAAATTTAAGACCGAAATAGCTACGACAATGCAACCAAGTAATCCAATCTATCCTAAACTATGTGATGAAATGCATTATGTTTCATTTGTAAACCTTTGCTAATGAGCACCAATGATCAGATTAGCATGATAAATTTAACTAGCCTATCAACTTGAGATGTCCGCTCTAAATCGTCTTTAAGTTTTGATTTAGTGTTTAGAATGACACATATCCAGTGCGCACATTAAGCTAGCTCATTTTATATATAGTGAAAAATTTAAGATTGAAATAGCTACGAAAAAGGCTTTATGTAGTCCAATATATCCCAAACTGCGTTATGCCATGAATTATACTTCATTTGTAAACCTTTACTCAATGAGCATCAATGATCAGTTTAGAATGATCAATTGAATTCGCAGATCAACACCACATGTCCACAATAAATTGTCTTTAACTTTTGATTCAGAGTTCCGAATGACAAGAATAAAATGCCCATGTTAAGGTAGTTCAATTTTATATATTGTAACAAAAGTTAAAACCGAAATAGTTATGACAAAGCCTTTAACTAACCCAATCTATCCCAAACTGTCTGATGCCCTGCATTATACTTATTTTGTAAACCATTGCTCAATGATCACCAATGATCAGTTTAGAAAGATAAATTTAACTGGCCGATCAGCTTCAGATGTCTGCACTAAATCGTCTTTAAGTTTTTATTCAGAGTTCATAATGAAATGAATCCAACGCCCACGTTAAGCTAGCTCATATTTCTATATTATGACCAAATTTAACACCGAAATAGCTACCACAATGCCACCAAATAATCCAATGTACCCCAAACTGTGTGATGCCAAGTATTATACTTCATTTGTAAACCTTTGCTCAATGAGCATCAATTATCAGTTTAGAATGATCAATTTAACTAGTTGGTCAACTTGAGATGTCTGCAATAAATCGTCTTTAACCTTTGATTCAGAGTTCAGAATGATATGAATCCAATGCCCACGTTAAGCGAACTCAATTTTCTATACTGTGACAAAATTTAAGACCCAAATACCTACAACAAAGCCTCCAGGTAATCCAATCTATCCCAAACTATATGATGCCACACATTATCCTTATTTTTTCAATGTTTGCTCAATGAGCACCTAAGATCAGTTTAGAATGATCAATTTAACTTGCCAATTAACTTTAGATGTTTGCACTAAATCGTTTTTAACTTTTGATTCAAACTTCCGAATGGCACGGATCCAACACCTTAATCAAGCTCAAGTTTCTATATTGTGAAAAAATTTAAGAGCGAAATAGCTATGAGAAAGCCTCCAAGTAATCCAATCTATGCCAAGCTGCGTGATTCCACCCATTATGCTTCATTTGAAAACCTTAGCTAAATGAGCACCAGTGATCAGTAGAGAATAATCAATTTAACAGGCCGATCAACACTATATGTCAACAGTAAATCGTCTTTAACTTTTAACTCAGAGTTCAGAACGACACGAATCAAACGCCCATGTTAAGCTAGTTCAGTTTTCTATATTGTGACAAAATTTAAGACCAAAATAGCTATGAAAAAGCATCCAACTAATCCATTCTATCCCAAATTGGGTGATGCCATGCATTATGCTTATTTTTTAAAAGATTGCTGAATGAGCACCAATGATCAGTTTCGAATGATCAATTTAATTCAACGATCAACTTGAGAAGTCTGCATTAAATTGTGTTTAACTTTTGATTTATAATTCAGAATGACACGAATCCAATACCCACGTTAAGCTAGCTCAATTTTCCTTATTATGACAAAATTTCAGACCGAAGAAGCTACGACAACGCCACCAAGTAACCCAATCAATCCCAAACTATGTGATGAAATGCATTATGTTTCATTTGTAAACTTTTGCTCATTGAGCACCAATGATCAGTTTAGAATAATCAATTTAACTGGCCGATCAACTTGAGATGTCCACTAAAACATCTTTAATTTTTGATTTAATGTTCAGAATTACACAAATCTAGTGCCCACGTTAAGCGAGCTCAATGTTATATATTGTGAGAAAATTTAAGACTAAAATAGCTACGACAAAGCCTCAAAGTAATCCAATCTACTCCAAAATGTGTGATGCCATGCATTATGATTCATTTGTAAACCTTTTCTCAATGAGTACCAATGATCAGTTTCGAATGATAAATTTAACTGGGCGATCAACTTGACATGTCTCCACTAAATCGTCTTTAACTTTTGATTCAGAGTTCAGAATAACACAAATCCAACACCCACGTTAAGCTAGGTCAATTTTCTATATTGTGACGAAAATTAAGACTAAAATAGCTATGACAAAGCCTCCAAGTTATCCCAAACAGCGTGATGCCATGCATTATGCTTCATTTGTAAACCTTTGCTCAATGAGAACTAGTGATCAGTTTAGAATGGTCAATTTAACTAGCCGATCAACTTGGGATGTCCCACTAAATCGTCTTTAACTTTTGATTTAGTGTTCAGAATGACACAAATCCACACCCACATTAAGGTAGCTCAAATTGCTATATTGTAAATTAAAGATAGAAATAGCTACGATAATGCCTTCAGTAATCCAATCTATCCAAAACTATGTGATGAAATGCATTATGCTTCATTTGTAAACATTTCCTCAATGAGCACCAATGATCAGTTTAGAATGATCAATTTAACTGGCCGATCAACTTGCCATGTCTGCACTAAATCGTTTTTAACTTTATATTTAGTGTTTAGAATGACACTAATCCAACCCCTATGTTAAGCTAGCTCAATTTTTCTAATTATTACAAAACTTAGGACCGAAATAGCTACGACAAAGCCTTCAAGTAATCCAATCTATCCCAAAGAGCGTGATGCCATGCATTATGCTTGATTTGTAAACTTTTGCTCAATGAGCCACAATGATCACTTTAGAATGATAAATTTAACTGGCCGATCAAATAGAGATGTCTGGAATAAATTGTCTTTAACTTTTGATTTAGAGTTCTGAATGACACGAATCCAACGTCCACGTTAATCTAGCTCAATTTTCTATATTATGACAAAATTTAAGACTAAAATAGCTACGACAAATCCTCCAAGTATTCAAATCCATTCCAAACTGCGTGATGCCATGTATTATGCCTCATTTGTAAACCTTTGCTCAATGAGCATCAATGATCAGTTTAGAATGATCAATTTGACTAGCCGATCAGCTTGTCATGTCCAAACTAAATCGTCTTTAACTTTTGATTCAGAGTTCAGAATGACACGATTCCAATGCCCACGTTAATCTAGCTCAACTTTCTAATTTGTGACCAAATTTGAGAACAAAATAGCTACAACGAAGCCATCAAGTAATCCCAACTATCCCAAGCTATGTGATGCCATGCATTATACTTCATTTGAAAACCTTTGCATAATGAGCACAAGTGATCAGTTTAGAATAATCAATTTAGCTGGCCGATCAACACTACATGTCCACACAAAATCGTCTTTAACAATTGATTCAGAGTTCATAACGACACGAATAAGAAGCCCATGTTAAACTAGCTAAAGTTTCTAAATTGTGAAAAACGTTAAGACCAAAATAGCTATGACAAAGCCTCCAAGTAATCCAATTTACCCTAAACAACATGATGCCACGTATTATGCTTCATTTGTTAACTTATGCTCAATGAAGACCAAGGATCAGTTCAGAATGACACGAATCCAACGCCCACGTTAGGCGAAATCAAATTTCTATATTGTGACGAACTTTAAGACCGAAATAGCTACAACAAAACCTCTAGGTAATCAAATCTATCCAAAACTAGGTGATACCATGTATAATCCTTGTTTTGTAAACCTTTGCTCAATGAGCACCAAAGATCAGTAAAGAATGATCAATTTAACAGGATGATCAACTTGAGATGTCTGCACTAAATTGTTTTTAACTTTTGATTCAGAGTTCTGAATGACACAAATCCAACGCCCACGTTAGTCTAGCTCAGTTTTCTATTTTATGACAAATTTTAAGAGAAAAATAGTTACGACAAAGCCTTCAAGTAATCTAATCTATCCCGAGCTGTGTGATGTCATGCATTATGCTTCATTTGAAAACCTTTGCTCAATGTGCACCAGTGATCAGCTGAGAATAATCAATTTAGCTGACTGATCAGGAGTAGTTGTCTACACTAAATCGTCTTTAACTTTTGAATCAGAGTTCAGAATGACACAAATCCAACGCCCACGTTAAACAAACTCAATTTTCTATATTGTGACAAAAGTTTAGAACAAAATAGCTACAACAAAGCCTCCAAGTAATCCAATATATACCAAACTATGTGAAGACATGCACTATCCTTATTTTGTAAACCTTTGCTCAATGAGCACCATAGATCAGTTAAGAATGATCAATTTAACTGGTCGATTAACTTGATATGTCTGCAGTAAATAACCTTTTACTTTTGATTTAGAGTTCAGAATGACACGAATCCAACGCCCACATTGATCTAGCCTAATTTTCTATATTGTGATAAAATTTATGACCAAAATAGCTACAACAAAGCCTCCAAGTAATCCAATCTATCCCAAACTGTGCTATGCCATGCATTATGCTTCATTTGTAAACCTTTGCTCAATGAGCACCAGTGATCAGTTTAGAATGATCAATTTAACTAGCCGATCAACTTGAGATGTCCCACTAAATCGTCTTTAACTTTTGATTTAGTGTTCAGAATGACACAAATCCAACACCCACGTTAAGGTAGCTCAAATTTCTATATTGTAAATTAAAGATAGAAATAGCTACGAGAAAGCCTCCATGTAATCCAATCTATCCCAAACTATGTGATGAAATGCATTATGCTTCATTTGTAAACATTTCCTCAACAAACACCAATATTCAGTTTAGAATGATCAATTTAACTGGCCGATCAACTTGCCATGTCTGCACTAAATCGTTTTTAACTTTTTATTTATTGTTCGGAATGACACGAATCCAACGCGTACGTTAAGCTAGCTCAAATTTTCTAATTGTTACAAAATGTAGGACCAAAACAGCTACGACAAAGCCTTCAAGTAATCCAATCTATCCCAAAGAGCCTGATGCCATGTATTATGCTTCATTTGTAAACTTTTGCTCAATGAGCGCCAATGATCACTTTAGAATGATAAATTTAACTTTCTGATCAACTAGAGATGTCTGTAGTAAATCATCTTTAACATTTGATTTAGAGTTCAGAATAACACGAATCCTACGCCCACGTTATGCTAGCTCAATTTTCAAAATCTCGACAAAATTTTGGACCAAAATAGCTACGACAAATCCTCCAAGTAATCCAAACTATCACCATTTGCTTGATTCCATGCAGTATGCTTCATTTGTAAACCTTTGCTCAATAAGCACAATGATCAGTTTAGAATGATAAGTTTAGAATGATTAGTTTAGAATGATCATTTTAACTGGTCAATCAACTTGACATGTCCACACTAAATCATTAGTAACTTTTGATTTAGAGATCAGAATGACACGAATTTAATGCCCACATTAAGCTAGCTCAATTTTCTATATTGTGACAACAATTAAGACCAAAATAGCTACAATGAAGTCTTTAAGTTTTGATTTAAATCTCAAAATTTCATGAATCAAACGCCCATGGTAAGCTAGCTTAATTTTCCATATTGTGATATCATGTGAGACTGAAAGAGCTAGGCAAAGCATGGAAGTAATCAAATCCATCCTAAACTTCGCGATGCCATGCATTATGCTTCATTTATAAGCTTTTTCTCAGGGAGAACCAATGATCTATTTAGAATAATTGTTTTACCTAACCAATAAACTTGACATGTCTGCACTAGTCGTCTGTAAGTTTTGTTTAAGAGTTGAATGATACGAATCCAACGCCCAGGTTAACCTAGCTCAATTTTCTATATTGTGCCAAAATTTAGGACCAAAATAGGTACGACAAAGTGTCCAAGTAAGCCAATCATTCCCAAACAGTGTGATGCCATGCATTATGCTTCAATTGTAAACCTTTGCTCAATGAGCACCAATTATCAGTTTAGAATGATCATTTTCACTAGATGATCAACTTGACATGTCTGCACTAAATCATCTTTCACTTTTGATTTCGAGCTCAAAATGACATGAATGCAATGCTCATGTTCAGCTAGCTCAATTTTCCATATTGTGACAACAATAGAAACTGAAAAAGCTAGGCAAAGCCTCAAAGTAATTTAATCTATCCCAAATTCCGTGATGCCGTGCATTATGCTTCATTTGTAAACCTTTGCTCAATGAGCTTCAATGATCAGTTTAGAATAATCATTTTAACTGGAAGATCAACTTTACATGTTCGCATTAAATCAAAATAAACTAATCTATCCTAAACAGTGTGATGCCATGCATGATGCTTCATTTTTAAACCTTTCCTCAATGAGCACAATTGATCAGTTTAGAATGATCCATTTAACTGGCCGATCAACTTGATATGTCCGTCCTAAATCTTCTTTAACTTTTGATTCAGAGATCAGAATGACACGAATCCAATGTCCGCATTAAGCTAGTTCGATTTTCTATATGATGACAAAATTTAATACAGAAATAGCTACGACAAAGTCTCCAAGTAATCCAATCTATCCCAAAATGCGTGATGCCATGCGTTATGGTTTATTTGTAAACCTTTTCTCAATGAGCCCCAATGATCAATTTAGAATGATCAATTTAACTAGCCAATCAACTTGACATGTCTGCACTAAATCGTCTTTAACTTTTGATGTAGAGCTCAAAATGACATGAATCCAATGCCCACGTTAAGCTAGCTCAATTTTTCATATTATGACAACATTTGAGACTGAAAGAGCTAGCCAAAGATTCAAAGTAATCCAATATATCCTAAACTGCGTGATGCAATGCATTATGCTTCATTTATAAGTCTTTATCCAAGGAGCACCAATGAACAGTTTAGCATAACCATTTTAACTGGCCTATCAACTTGACATGTAAGCGTTAAATCGTCTCTAACTTTTGATTTATAGTTCAGAATGAGATGAATCCAATGTCCACGTTAAGCTGTTATGATATTTTCGACCAAAAAGAAGGAATACGGCATATTTTTCGTTGGAGATTTCTTGGAAAGTCTGATTAATTTTCTATGTTATGACAAAATTTAGGACCAAAATTGCTACAACAAAGTCTCCAAGTAAGCCAATCTATCTTAAACTGCGTAATGCCATTCATGATGCTTTATTTGTAAACCTTTTTTCAATTAGCACCAATGATAAGTTTAGAATGATCATTTAACTAGCTCATCAACTTGACATGTCAGCACTAAGTCGTCTTTATCTTTTGATTTAGAGCTCAAAATGACATAAATCCAACGCCCACGTAAAGCTACCTCAATTTTCCATATTGTGACTAAAATTAGGACTGAAATACCTATGACAAAGTCTCCAAGTAAGCTAATCTATCCCAAACTGCGTGATTCCATTCATTATGCATTATTTGTGAACCTTTGCTCAACGAGCACCAATTATCACTTAAGAATGATCAATTTAACTGGCCGATCAACTTGACATATCTGCAGCAAATCGTCTTTAACTTTTGATTCCGAGGTCAGAATGACACAAATCCAATGCCCACTTTAAGCTACCTCAATTTTCTATGCTGTGACAAAGTTTGAGACCGAAAAAGATACGACAAAGTCTCCAAGTAATCCAATCTGTCCCAAACTGTGTGATGCCATGCATTATGCTTAATTTGTAAAACTTTTCTCAATGAGCACCAATTATAAGTTTAGAATGATCATTATAACTAGCTGATCAACTTGACATGTCCACACTAAATATTCTTTAACTTTTTATTCAAATTTTTGAATGACACGAATCAAACGTCCACATTAAGCTAGCTCAATGTTTTCATACTGTGACAAAATTTGCGACTAAAAGAGCCAGGCAAAGCCTCAAAGTAATCCAATCTATGCTAAACTGCGTGATGCCACGCATTATGCTTCATTTATAAGCACTTACTCAAGGGGCACCAATGATCCGTTTAGAATAATCATTTTAACTTGCCGATCAACTGACATGTCCGCTCTAAATCGTCTATAACTTTTGATTTTGAGTTCAGAATGACACGAATCCAATGCCCACGTTAAGCCAGCTCAATTTTCTGTATTGTGATAAAATTTAGTACCAAGATAGCTACGACAAAGTCTCCAAGTAAGCCAATCTAGCCAAAACTGCGTGCTGGCTTGCATTATACTTCATTTAGAAGTCTTTACTCAAGGAGCACCAATGATCAGTTTAGAATAACCATTTTAACAGGCCGATCAACTTAACATGTAAGCGTTAAATCGTCTCTAACTTTTGATTTAAAGTTCAGAATGAGATGAATCCATCATCCACGTTAAGCTGTTATGATCTTTTCGACCGAAAAGAAGGAATAGTGCGTATTTTTTGTTGGGGACTTCTTGGAAAAAGTCTGCTTAATTTTCTATGTTGTGACAAAATTTAGGACCAAAATTGCTATGACAAAGTCTCCAAGTAAGCCAATCTACCCTAAACTGCGTAATGTCATGCATGATTCTTTATTTGTAAACCTTTTTTCAATTACACCAATGATAAGTTTAAAATATAAATTTAACTGGCCGATCAACTTGACATGTCCACACTAAATCGTCTTTAACCTTTGATTCAGAGTTCAGATTGACACGAATCCAATGCCCACTTTAAGATAGCTCAATTTTCTATACTGTGACAAAGTCAAAGATAGGAATAGCTATGACAAAGTCTCCAAGTAATCCAATCTTTTCAAACTGCGTGATGCCATGCATTATGCTTAATTTGTAAACCTTTGCTCAATAAACACCAATTATCAGTTTAGAATGATCATTTTAACTAGCTGATCAACTTGACATGTCCGCACTAAATCGTCTTTGACTTTTGATTTAAAGCTCAAAATGACATGAATCTAAAGTCCATGTTAAGCTAGCTCAATTTTCCATATTGTGACAACATTCGAGACTAAAAAAGCTAGGCAAAGCCTCAAAGTAATCCAATCTATTCTAAATTGTGTGATGCCATGCATTATGCTTCATTTATAAGCTCTTACTCAAGGAGCACTAATGATTAGATTTAAATAACCACTTAACAAGCCGATCAACTTGACATGTCCAAACAAAATCGTCTCTAACTTTTGATTTGGAGTTCAGAATGACACGAATCCAATGCCCACGTTAAGCTAGCTCTATTTTCTATATTGTAACAAAATTTAGGACCAAATTAGATACGACAAAGTCTCCAAGTAAGCCAATTTATCCAAAACTGTGTGATGCCATGCATTACGCTTCATTTGTAAATCTTTGCTCAATGAGCACCAATTATCACTTTAGAATGATCATTTCAACTAGCTGATCAACTTGACATGTCCGAACTAAATCATCTTTGGCTTTTGATTTAGAGCATCAAATGACATGAATCCAACGCCCACATTAAGCTAGCTCAATGTTTCATATTATGACAACATTTGAGACTGAAAGAGCTAGCCAAAGCTTCAAAGTAATCCAATATATCCTAAACTGTGTGATGCAATGCATTATGCTTCATTTATAAGTCTTTATCCAAGGAGCACCAATGAACAGATTAGCATAACCATTTTAACTGGCCTATCAACTTGACATGTAAGCATTAAGTCGTCTCTAACTTTTGATTTATAGTTCAGAATGTGATGAATCCAACGTCCACGTTAAGCTGTTATGATCTTTTCGACTGAAAAGAAGGAATACCGCGTATTTTTTGTTGGGGATTTCTTGGAAAAAGTCTGATTAATTTTCTATGTTATGACAAAATTTAGGACCAAAATTGCTACAACAAAGTCTCCAAGTAAGCCAATCTATCCTAAACTGTGTAATGCAATGCATGATGCTTTATTTGTAAACCTTTTTTCAATTTGCACCAATGATAAGTTTAGAATGATCAATTTAACTAGCCGATCAACTTGACATGTCAGCACTAAATCGTTTTTAACTTTTGATTCAGAGTTCCGAATAATACGAATCCAATGCCCACTTTAACATAACTCAATTTCCTATACTGTGACAAAATTTTAAGACAGAAATAGCTACGACAAAGTCTCCAAGTAATCCAATCTATCCCAAACTGCGTGATGGCATGCATTATGCTTCATTTGTAAACCTTTTCTCAATGACCACCAATTATCAGTTTAAAATGATCATTTAAAGTAGCTGATCAACTTGAAATGTCCGCACTAAATCTTCTTTGACTTTTGATTTAGAGCTCAAAATGACAAGAATCCACCGTCACGTTAATCTATCTCAATTTTTCATATTGTGGCAAAATTTGAGACTAAAAGGGCTAGGCAAAGCCTCAAAGTAATCAATCTATCCTAAACTGCGTGATGCCATGCATTATGCTTCATTTATAAGCCCTTACGCAAGGAGCACCAATGATCAGTTTAGAATAATCATTTTAACTGGCCAATCAACTTGACATGTCCGCTCTAAATTGTTTTTAACTTTTGATTTTGAGTTCAGAATGACACGAATCCAATGCCCACGTTAAGCTAGCTCAATTTTTTATATTGTCACAAAATTTAGGACCAAAATAGCTACGAAAAAGTCTCCATGTGAGCCAATCTATCCAAATCTGTGTGATGCCATGCATTATGCTTCATTTGTAAACCTTTGCTCAATGAGCACCAATAATCAGTTTTGAATGATCAATTTAAGTTGCAGATCAACTTGACATGTCCGCACTAAATCATCTTTAACTATTGATTAGGAGTTCATAATGACATGAATCCAATGATCTTGTTAAGCTAGCTCAATTTTCTATTTTGTGACAAAATTCAAAACGGAAATAGCTATGACAAAGTCTCCAAGTAATCCAATCTGTCCGAAACTGTGTGATGTCATGCATTATGCTTCATTTGTAAACCTTTGATGAATGAGCATCAATGATCAGTTTAGAATGATCAATTTAACTGGCCGATCAACTTGAAATTTCCGCACTAAATCGTCTTTTAGTTCAGAGTTCAGAATGACACGAATCCACCACCTACGTTAAGCTAGTTCAATTTTCTATATTGTGACAAAATTGAAGACCGAAATAGCTACAACAAAGTCTCCAAGTAATCCAATCTATTCCAAACTGCGTGATGCCATACATTATGCTTCATTTGAAAACCTTTGATCAATAAGCACCAATTATCAGTTTAGAAAGATCATTTTAACTATTTGATCAACTTGACATGCATGCACTAAATCGTATTTAACTTTTGATTTAGAGCTCAAAATGACATCAATGCAATGCCCATGTTAAGCTAGCTCAATTTTCTACAATGTGACAACATTTGAGGATGAAAGAGCTAGGCAAAGTCTCAAAGTAATCCAATCTATCCTAAATTGCATGATGCCGTGCGTTATGCTTCATTTATAAGCCTTTACTCAAGGAGCACCAATCATCAATTTAGAATAATCATTTTGACAGGCCGATCAACTTGACATGTCAGAACTAAATCGTCTATAACTTGTGATTTTGAGTTCGGAATGACACGAATCCAACGCCCACGTTAAGGTAGCTCAATTTTCTATATTTTGAGAAAATTTAAGACCAAAATAGCTACGACAAAGTCTTCAGGCTATCCAATATATCCCAAACTGCGTGATGCCATGCACTATGCTTCATTTGTAAACTTTTGCTCAATGACACCAATTATCAGTTTAGAATGATCATTTTAACTAGCTGATCAACTTTATATGTCCGCATTAAATTGTCATTAACTTTTGATTTAGAGCTCAAAAGGACTTGAATCCAACGCCCACGTTAAGCGAGCTTAATTTTCCATATTGTGACAACATTTGAGACTGAAAGAGCTAGGCAAAGCCTTAAAGTAATCCAATTCATTCTAAACTACATGATGCCATGCATTATGCTTCATTTGTAAGCCTTTACTCAAGGAGCACCAATGATCAATTTAGAATAATCATTTTAACTGGCCGATCAACTTGATATATCCGCAATAAATTATCCATAAATGTTATTTAGAGTTCAGAATGACACACATCCAATGTCCACGTTAAGCTAGTTCAACTCTTTATAATGTGACAAAATTTAAGACCGAAATAGCTATGAAAAAGCCTACAAGTAATCCAACCTATCCCAAACTAGGTTATGCCATGCGATATGCTTAATTTGTGAACCATTGCTCAATGAGCACCAATGATCAGTTTAGAATGATAACTTAAACTGGTTGATCAACTTGACATTTTCGCACTAAATCCTCTTTAACTTTTGATTCAGAGTTTAGAATGATGTGAATCCAATGCCCACGTTAATCTAGCTCAAATTTCTATATTGCGACAAAATTTAGGGCCAAAATAGCTACGACAAAGCCTCCAAATAATCAAATCCATCTCAAACTGTGTGATTCCATGCATTATGCTTCGTTTATAAGCCGTTACTCAAGGAGTACCAAAGATCACTTTAGAATGATCATATTAACTAGACAATCAACTTGACATTTCCGTACTAAATCGTCTTCAACTTTTGATTTAGAGTTCAGAATGACACGAATCCAACACCCACGTTAAGCTAGCTCAAATTTCTATACAGTGATAAAATATAAGACCAAAATAGCTAGGACAAAGTCTCCAAGTAATCCAATCTAACTCAAACTGCATGATGCCATGCATTATGCTTGATTTCTAAACCTTTACTCAATGAGCACCAGTGATCAGTTTAGAATGATCAATTTAATTGGCTAATCATCTTGACATGTCTACACTAAATTTTCCATAACTTTTGATTCAGAGTTCAGAATGACACGAATGGAAAGCACATGTTAAGCTAGCTCAATTTTCTATATTGTGAAAAAATATAAGACCAAAATAGCTACGACAAAGCCTCTAAGTAATCCAATTTATCCCAGACTGCGTGATGGCATGCATTGTGCTTCATTTATAACCCTTTTCTTAATGAGCACCAATGATCAGTTTAGAATGATCATTTTAACTGGCTAATCAACTCGACGTGTCCGCACTAAATCAGCTTTAACTTTTAATTCAAAGTTCAGAATGACACGAATCCAACGCCCACGTTAACCTACCTTAACTTTCTATATTGTGACAAAATTTAAGACTTAAAAAGCTATGACAAAGCCTCAAATCCCAAATTGTGTGATGCCATGCATTATGATTCATTTCTAAACCTTTGCTCAATGAGTACGAAGGATCAGTTTAGAATGATCAATATAACGGGCCAATCAACTTGACATGTCCGCACTGAATCGTGTATAACTTTTGACTCAGAGTTTAGAATGACTCGAATACAATGCCCACGTTAAGCTACCATAATTTTCTATATTGTGAAAAATTTAAGACCAAAATAGCTCCGGCAAAGCCTCCAAGAAATCATATCTGTCCCAAACTTTGTGATGCCATGCATTATGCTTCAGTTGTAAGCCTATGCTCAATAAGCAGCAATGATCAGCTTAAAATGACCAAATTAACTGGCTGATCAACTTGACATCTCCACAGTAAATCGTCTTTAACTTATGTTTCGGAGTTTTGAATGACACGAATCCAACACCCACATTAAACTAGCTCAACTTTCCATATTCGGATCACATTTGAGAGTGAAAGAGCTAGGCAAAGCCTCAAATTAATCCACTCTATCTTAAACTGCGTGATGCCATGCATTATGCTTCATTTATAAGCTTTTACTCAAAGAGCACCAATGTGCAGTTTAGAATGATAATTTTGACTGGCCGATCAACTTGACATGTTTGCACTAAATCGTCCATAAATTTTGATCAGAGTTAAAAATGACATGAATCCAGCACCCACGTTAAGCTAGCTAAATTTTCTATATAGTGACAAAACTAAAGAGCAAAATAAATACCATAAAGCCTCCAAGTCGGCGTGAGGCCATGTATTATATTGTAAACCTTTGCTCAATGAGCACAAAGTATCAGTTTAGAATGATCAATTTAACTGGCCGATCAACTTGACATGTCCGCACTAAATCATTTTTAACTATTGATTTAGAGCTCAAAATGACATGAATCCAACGCACACGTTAGGCTAGCTCAATTTTCAACGTTGTGACAACAATTGAGACTGAAAGAGCTAGGAAAAGCCTCAAAGTAATCCAATCTATCTTAAACTGTGTGATCTCATGCATTATGGTTCATTTATATGCCTTTACTCAAGGAGCACCAATGATCAATTTAGAATGATCATTTTAACTCGCCGATTAACTTGACATGTCGACACTAAATCGTCCATAAATTTTGATTCAGAGTTCAGAATGACACTAATTAAACGACCACGATAAGCTAGCTCAATTTTCTACATTGTGACAAAATTTTCTATATTGCGACAAAATCTAAGAGTGAAATAGATACGAAAAAGTCTCCAAGAAGTCCAATGTATCCCAAGTTGTGTGATGTTATGCATTATGCTTCATTTGTACACCTTTTCTCAAGGAACACCAATTATTAGTTTAGAATGATCATTTTAAGTGGCCGACAAACTTGACCTGTCTGCACTAAATTTTCCATAACTTTTGATTCAGAGTTCAGAATTACACGAATCCAATGCCCACGTTAAGCTAGCTCAATTTTCTATATTGTGATAAAATTTAAGCTCTAAATAGCTACGACAAAGTCTCTAAGTAATCCAATCTATCGCAGACATGTGATGCCATGCATTATGATTCCTGTGTAAACCTTTTCTCAATAAGCACTAACGATCAGTTTAGAATGACCATTTTAACTGACCGATCAACTTGACATATCTGCAATAAATCGTCTATAACTTTTGATTTAGAGCTCAAAATGACACGTATCCAACGCCCATTGTAGGCTAGGTCAATTTTCCAAATTGCGACAACAATTTAGACAGAAAGAGCTAGGCAAAGCATAAAAATAATCCAATCTATCTTAAACTGCGTGATGCCATGCATTATGTTCAGAATTACACGAATCCAATGCCCACGTTAAGCTACCTCAATTTTCCATATTGTGACGAAATTTGAGACTGAAAGAATTAGATAAAGCCTCAAAGTAATCCTATTTATCCTAAATTTCGTGATGCTTCATTTTTAAGACATTATTTAAGGAGCACCAACAATCAGTTTAGAATGATCATTTTAAATTGCCCATAACCTTGACATGTCCGCACTCAAACATCCATAACTTTTGATTCAGAGTTCAGAATGACACGAATCCAACAACCACGTTAAGCTAGCTCAAGTTTCTATATTGTGACAAAATTTAAGACCCAAATAGCTACGGAAAAATCTCCAAGTAATCCAATCCATCACAATTTGCGTGATGCTATGGATTATGCTTCATTTATACGCCTTTTCACTAGGAGCACCAATGATCAGTTTAGAATGATCATTTTAACTAGCCGATCAACTTGAAATATCCGCATTAAATTGTCCATAACTTTTTATTCAGAGTTAAAAATGGCCGATCAATTTTTCTATATTGTGACAAAATTTACTACAAAGCCTCCAAGTAATCCAATCTATCCTAAACTGTGTGATTCCATGCATTATGCTGCATTTGTAAACCTTTACTCAAGGATCATCAGTGATCAGTTTAGAATGATCATTTTAACTAGCTGATCAACTTGACATCTTCACACTAAATTGTCTTTAACATTTGAGTTGAGCTGAAAATGACAAGAATCCAACACCCACATTAATCTAGCTCAATTTTCAATATTGTGACAACATTTGAGACTAAAAGAGCTACGACAATGCCGCCAAGTAATCCAATTTATCCCAAACTGCGTGATGCCTTGTATTATGCTTCATTTATAAACCTTTTCTCAATGAGCACCAGTTACTAGTTTATAATGATCAATTTAACTGGCCGATCAACTTGACATGTCCGCATTAAATTGTGTTTAATTTTTGATTCAGAGTTTAAAATGACAAGAGTACAACACCCAAGTAAAGTGACCACAGTTTTCTATATTATGACAAAATTTATGACCAAAAAACTACCCTAAACCCTCCAAGTAATCCAATCTATCACAAACTGCGTGATGCCACACATTATTCCTCATTTGTAAACATTTGTTCAATGAGCACCAATGATCAGTTTAGAATAATCAATTTAACTGGCCCATCAACTTGACATGTCCGTACTAAATCGTCTTTAACTTTCGATTCATAGTTCATATGACACAAATCCAACGCTCACGTTAACCTAGCTTAATTATTGATATTGTTACAAAATTTAGACTGAAATAGTTACGGCAAAGCCTCCAAGTAATCCAACCTATCCTAAACTGCGTGATGCCATGCAATATGCTTGATTTGTAAACCATTGCTCAAGGATCACCAATGATCAGTTTAGAATGATCAGTTTAACTAGCCGATCAACTTGACATGTCCGCACTAAACCATCGTTAACTTTTGATTTAGAGCTCAAAATGACATAAACCAAATGCCCACGTTAAGCTAGCTCAATGTTCTATATTGTGACAACATATGAGACTGAAAGAGCTAGGCAAAGCCTCAAAGTAATCCAATCTATCCTAAACTGCGTGATGCCATGCATTATGCTTCATTTATAAGCCTTTACCCGAGGATCACAAATGATCAGTTTAAAATGATCAATTTAACTGGCCGATCAACTTGACATGTCCGCATTAAATCATATTTATATTTTGATTCGGAGTTTCGAATGACACAAATCCAATGCCCAAGTAAACCAAACTCAATTTTCTATATTATGACTAAATTTAGGATCGAAATCAATACCAGAAAGCCTTCAAGTAATCCAATATATTCCAAACAGCGTGATGTCATGCATTTTGCTTCTTTTCTAAAGATTTTCCCAATGAGCACCAATGATCAGATACAATGATCATTTTAACAAGCCGATCAACTTGACATGTCCACACTAAATCGTCTGTAACATTTCATATAGTGTTCAGAATGGCATGAATCACATGCCCACATTAAGCTACCTCAATTTTCTATATTGTGAAAAATTTAAGACCGAAGTAGCTATGACAAAGCCTCTAAGTAACCCCATCTATCCAAACTGTGCCATTCCATGCATTTGCAAACATTACCTGAAAGATCTCCAATGATTAGTTTAGCATGATCAATTTAACTAGCCGATCAACTTGAGATATCCACACTTAATCGTCTTAAACTTTTGATTCAAAGTTCAGAATGACAGAAATCAAACACCTACGTTAAAGTAGCTCAATTTTCTATACTATATCAAAATTTAAAATCAAACTAGCTACGACAAAATCTCCACGTAATCCAATCTATCCAATACTGCATGATGACATGCATTATGCTTCATTTGTAAAGATTTGCTCAATGAGCACCAATTATTATTTAAGAATGATCAATTTAACTAGCCGATCAACTTGACGTGTCTGAACTACATCCTCTTTAACTTTTTATAAAGAGTTTATAATGACACGAATCTAACGTCCAAGTAAAGCTAGTGAAATTTTATATATTGTGACAAAATATAAGACCGAAATAGCTACGACAAAGCCTCCATGTCATCCAATCATCCCAAATTGTGTGATGCCAAGCATTATGCTTCATTTATACGCCTTTATTCAATGATCACCAATGATCATTTAAGAATGATCATCTTAACTAGCTAATCAACTTGACATATTCGCACTAAATCGTCATTAACCTTTGATTTAGAGCTCAAAATGACTTGAATCCGACTCCCACGTTCAGCAAGCTCAATTTTCTATATTGTGACAAGATTTATGACTGAAATAGCTACGACTAAGCCTCCACATAATCTAATCTATCCAAAACTATGTGATGCCATGCAATATGCTACATTTGCAAACATTTTCTCAACGGGCACCAATGATCTGTTTAGAATCATCAATTTAATTGGCTGATCAACTTGAGATATCCGCACTAAATTGTCTCTAACTTTTGATTCATAGTTCATAATTACACGAATCCAACACCCACGTTAAGCTAGCTTAATTTTCAATATAGTGAAAAAATTAAGATTGAATTCACCACGACAAAGCCTCAAAGTAATCCAATCTATCCCAAACTGCATTATGGCATACAATATGGTTCATTTGAAAACCTTCACTCAATGTGCGCCAATTGTCATCTTAGAATGATCAATTTAACTGGCCGATCAACTTGACATGTCTGCATTAAATTGTCTTTAATTTTTGATTCTGAGTTTAGAATGACAAGAATCCAACGCCCAAGTAAAGGCAGCTCAGTTTTCTATAATTTGACGAAATTTAAAACTGAAATAACTATGACAAAGCCTCCATGTAATCCAATCTATCCAATACTGCATGATGTCATGAATTATGCCTCATTTATAAGACTTTACTCATGGAGCACCAATGATCAGTTTAGAATGATCAATTTAGCTGGCCGATAACCTTGACATGTCCGCACTAAATCGTCTTTAACTTTTGATTCAGAGTTTATAATGACAAGAATCAAACCACGTTAAGCTAGTTCAATTTTCTATATTGTGACAAAATATAAGCCAAAAATAACTACGACAAATCCTTCAAGTAATCCAATCTATCCAACACTGCGTGATGCCATGCATTTTGCATCATTTGTCAACTTTTGCTCAATGAGCACCAATTATTTGCTTACAATGATCAATTTAACTGGCCAGTCAACTTGGCATGTCCGCACTAAATTGTCTTTAACTTTTGATTAAGAGTTTATAATTAAAAAAATCCAATGCCAAAGTAAAGCTAGCTCAATTTTCGATATTGTGACAAAATTTAAAACCAAAATAAGTACGACAAAGCCTCCAAGTAATCCAATATATCCAATACTGCATGATGCCATGCAATATGCTTCAATTGTAAACCTTTGCTCAATGAGCACCAATTATCAGTTTAGAATGATCAATTTAACTGGCCGATCAACTTGACATGTCCACATCAAATCGCCTTCAACTTTTGATTCAGAGATTATAATGACAAGAATCCATTGCCCAAGTAAAGCTAACTCAATTTTCTATATTGTGACAACATTTAAGATCGAAATAGCTACGACAAAGCCTCCAAGTGATCCAATCTATCCCAAACTGTGTGATGCCATGCATTATGCTTCATTTATATGTCTCTACTCAAGGATCCCCAATGATCAGTTTAGAATGATCGTTTTAACTAGCTGATCAACTTGACATGTACGTACTAAATCGTCTTTCACTTATGATTTAGAGCTCCAAATGACATGAATGCAATGCCCACGTTGAGCTAGCTCGATTTTATATTTTGTGACAGCATATGAGACTGAAAGAGCTAGGCAAAGCCTCAAAGTAATCCAATCTATCCTAAACTACGTGATGCAATGCATTATGGTTCATTTATAAGCCTTTACTCAAGGAGCACCAATGATCAGTTTAGAATGATCAATTTAAATGGCTGATCAACTTGACATGTCCGAACTAAATCGTATTTAACTTTTGATTCAGAGTTCTGAATGACAGGAATCAAACGCCCACATTAATCTAGCCCAATTTTCTATATTGTGACAAAAATTAAAACTGAAATAACTACGACAAAGCATTTAAGTAATCCAATCTATCCAGTGCTGCGTGATGACATGCATTATGCTTCATTTGTAAACTTTTGCCCAATGACCACTTATTATTATTTTAGAATGATCAATTTAACTGTATGATCAACTTAACATGACCGCACTAAATCGTCTTTAACTTTTCATTGAGAGTTTATAAAGACACGAATATAATGCCCAAGTAAAGCTAGTTTAATTTACTATTTTGTGACAAAATTTAACACCAAAATAGCTATGACAAACCCTTCAAGTAATCCAACCTATCCCAAACTGCGTGATACCATGTTAAGCTAGCTTAAGTTTCTATATCGTGACAAAATTTAAAACCAAAATAGTGATGACAAAGAGTCCGGATAATCCAATCTATCCCAAACTGTGTGATGCCATGCAATATATTTCATTTGTAAACCTTTTCTCAATGAGCACCAATTATCACTTTAGAATGATCAATTTAACTGGCCGATCAAGTTGATATGTCCGCACTAAATCGTCTTTAACTTTTGATTCAGAATTTTGAATGACACGAATCCAATGCCCAATTAAAGCTAGCTAAATTTACTATATTGTAACAAAATTTAAGATAGACATAGCTACGACAAAGCCTACAAGTGATTCAATCTATCCTAAACTGCGTGATGCCATGTATTATGCACCAATGATCAGTATAGATTGATCAATTTAACTGGTCGATCAACTTGACATGTCCGCACTAAATCATCTTTAAGTTTTGATTCAGAGTTCAGAATGACAAGAATCAAACACCCAAGTTAAGCTACCTCAATATTCTATATTGTAAAAAAATTTAAGACCGAAATAGCTATGACAAAACCTCCAAGTAATCTAATCTATTCCAAACTGTGTGATGCCATATATTATGCTTCATTTTTAAACCTTTGCTCAACCAGAACCAGTGATCAGTTTAGAAAGATCAATTTAACTGGCCGATCAACATGACATGTGTGCACAAAATCGGCTTTAACTTTTGATTGAGAGTTCAGACTGAGATGGATCCAACACCCAAGTAAAGCTAGCTCATTTTTCTATATTTTGAAAATATTTAAGACCAAAATAGTTACGACAAAGCCACAAAGTAATCGAATATATCCCAAACTGCATTATGGAATGCATTATGCTTTATTTGTAAGCCTTTGCCCAATGAGCATCAATGATCATGTTAGAATGGTCATTTTAAGTGGCCGATCAACTACATGTCCGCACTAAATGTCTTTTAACTTTTGATTTAGAGTTCAGAATGACACGAATCCAACGCCTACGTTAATCTAGCTCAATTTTCAATATTGTCACAACATTTGAGACTGAAAGAGCTACGGCAAAGCCTCCACATAATCCAATATATCCCATACTTTGTGACACAATGCATTATGCTTCATTTATAAACGTTTACTCAAGGAGAACCAATTATCACTTTAGAATTCTCATTTAACTGGCGATAACCTTGACATGTCCGAATTAAATCGTCCAAAACTTTTGATTTAAAGTTCAAAATAACAGGAATCCAACACCCTTGTTAAACTAGCTCAATTTTCTATATTGTAATTAAATTTAAGACCCAAATAGCTACGACAAAGCATCCAAGTAATCCAATCTATCCCAAACTGCATGATGCCCTGCATTATGCTTCATTTATACGTCTTTACTTAATTAGCACCAATGATCGGTTTAGAATGATCATATTAACTAACTGATCAACTAGACATTCCCGCACCTAATCAACTTTAACATTTGATTTTGAGTTGCAAATGACATGAATCCAATTCCCAAGTTAATCTAGCTCAATTTACAATATTGTGACAATATTTGAGACTGAAAGAGCTACGACAAAGCCTCGAAGTAATCCAATCTATCCTAAACTGTGTGATGCCATGCCTTATGCTTCATTTGTAAACCTTTTGTCACTGAGCAGCAAAGATCAGTTTGGAATGATTATTTTAACTAGCTGATCAACTTGACATATCTGGACTAAATCATCTTTAAATTTTTATTTAGAGCTCAAAATTACATGAATCCAATGCCAACGTTAATCTATCTCAATTTTCAATACTTATACAACGTTTGAGATTGAAAGAGCTAAGACAAAGCCTTTATGTAATCCAAAGTATCCCAAACTGCGTGATGTCATGTAATATGCTTCATTTATAAGCCGTTACTCAAGGAGCACCAATGATCAGTTTAAAATTATCATTTAACAGGCCGATAACCTTGACATGTCCACACGAGATTGTTCAAAACATTTTATTTAGAGTTCAGAATGACACGAATCCAACGCTCACATTAAGCTACCTCAATTTTCTATATTGCGATTAAATTTTAGAAAAAGCCTCCAAGTAATCCAATCTATCCCAAACTACTGTATGCCATGCATTATGTTTCATTTGTAAACCTTTGCTCAATGAGCACCAATGATCAATTTAGAATGATAAGTTTAAATAGCTGATCAACTTGACATGTTTGGACTAAATCGTTTTTAAAATTTGAGTTGGAGCTCAAAATGATATTAATCCAACACCCACATTAATCCAATGTATCCCAAACTGTAGGATTCCATGCATTATTATTTATTTATAAGCCTTTACTCAAGTAGCACTAATGATCAGTTTACAATTATCATTTAACTGGCTGATAACCTTGACAAGCCCGCATTAAATCAACTTAAGCTTTTGGTATAAGGCTTAGAATGACACGAATCCAACGCCCATGTTAAGCTTGCTGAATATTCTATACTATGACAAAACTTATGGCCGAAATAGCTACAAAAATCCACCAAGTAATCCAATCTATCCAAAACTGCGTGCTGCCATGCATTATACTTCATTTGAAAATCTTTGCTCAATGAGCACCAATGATCAGTTAAGAATGAGTATTTTAACTAGCTGATCAACTTGACATGTCTGCACTAAATTGTCTTTAACATTTGATTTAGAACTCGAAATGACATGAATCCAACACCCACGTTAATCTAGCTCAATTTTTAATATTTTGGCAACATTTGACACTGATAGAGCTACGAAAAAGCCTCCAAATAATCTAATATATCCCAAAATGCGCGATGCCATGCATTATGCTTCGTTTTTAAACGTTTTCTCTTTGACCACCAATGATCAATTTAGGATAATCATTTTAACTAACTGATCAACTTCACACGTACAGACTAAATTGTATGTAATATTTGATTTACTGCTCAAAAAGACATGAATCCAACACCAACGTTAATCTAGCTCAATTTTAATTATTGTGACAACATATGAGACTGAAAGATCTCTGACAAAGCCTCGAAGTAATCCAATGTATCTCAATCTGCATAATGACATGCATTTTGCTTCATATATAAGCCTCTACTGAAGGAGAGCCAATTATCACTTTAGAATTCTCATTTAACTGGCCGATAACCTTGACATGTCTTGATTAAATCGTCCGAATGTTTTGATTTAAAGTTCAGAATAACACGAATCCAACGCCCTTGTTAAGCTAGCTCAAATTTCTATATTGTCATTAAATTTAAGACCCAAATAGCTACGACAAAGCCTCCAAGTAATCCAATATATCCCAAACTGCTCGATGTCATGCATTATACTTCGTTTGTAAACCTTTGCTCAATGAGCAGCAATGATTAGTTTAGAATTATCATTTTAACTAGCTGTTCAACTTGACATGTCCGCTCTAAATCCTTTGTAACATTTGATCTAGAGCTCAAAAATACTTGAATCCAACGACCACGTCAATCTTCTTTAACTTTTGATTTGGAGTTCAAAATGACATGAATCCAACGCCCACATTAAGCTAGGTCAATTTTTCATATTCTGACAACATTTGAGATTGAAAGAGCTACGAGACAGTATCCAACTAATCCAATCTATCCCAAACTGCGTGACGCCATGCAATATGCTCCTTTCATAAGTCTTTACTCAAGGAGCACCAATGATCAGTTTAGAATGATCATTTTAAATAGATGATCGACTTGACATGTATGCACTAAATCATCCAAAACTTTTGATTTAGATTTCAGAATGACACGAATCCAACATCAGCGTTAAGCAATCTCATTTTTTTGTATTGTGATAAAATTTAGTACTGAATTAGCTACGACAAAGCATCCAAGTAATCCAATGTATCCCAAACTGTGTGATGCCATGCATTATGCTTCATTTATAAGCCTTTACTCAAGGAACACCAATGATCAGTTTAGAATGATCATTTTAAGTGGTCGTTAACCTTGACATGTCCGCACTAAATCATACGTAACTTTTGAATTAGAGTTCAGAATGACACTAATCCAACGTCCACGTTAAGCTAGCTCAATTTTCTATATTGTGACAAAATTTAAGATTGAAAAAGCTATGAAAAAGCTTCCAATTTATCCAATTTATCCTAAATGCGTGATGCCATGCATTTTGCTTCATTTATACGCTTTTTCTCAATGAGCACCAATGATCAATTTAGAATAATCATTTTAACTAACTGATCAATTTGACATATTCGCACTAAATTTTCTTTTACTTTTGATTTAGAGCTCAAAATGACATGAATCCAACACCCACATTAAGCTAGGTTAATTTTCCATATGCTGACAACAATTCAGATTGAAAGAACTACAAGAAAGCATCCAAGTAATCCAATGTATCCCAAACTGCGTGATGCCATGCAATATGCTTCTTTTATAAGTATTTACTCAAAGAGCACAAATGTTTCAACTGGCTGTTCGACTTGACATGTACTCACTTAATCATCCATAACGTTTGGTTTATAGTTCAGAATGACACAAATCAAACCCCCACGTTAAACTAGCTCAATTTTCTATATTGTGACAACATTTGAGACTGAAAGAGCTACCCAGATCCTTCAAGTAATCCAATGTATCCCAAACTGTGTGTTGTCATGATTATGCTTCATTTATAAGATTTTAGTCAAGGAGCACCATGATCAGTTTAGAATGATCATTTTAACCTGACGATCAACTTGACATGTCCGCATTAAATCGTCATTGACTTCTGATTTATACTTAAAAATGACATGAATCCAATGGCAACATTAAGCTAGCTCAATTTTCTATATTGTGACAAAATTTAAGATCGAAATAGCTATGACAAAGCTTCCAAGTAATGCAATCTATCCCAAACCACGTGATGCCATGCATTATGCTTCATTGATATGCCTTTACTCAATGAGCACCAATGATCAGTTTAAAATGATCATTTTAACAAGCTGATCAACTCGACATGTCCGCACTAAATAGTCTTTAACTTTTAATTTAGAGCTCAAAATGACATCAATCGATCGCCCACGCTAAGTTAGCTGAATTTTCCATATTGGGACAACATTTGAGACTGAAACAGCTACCACAAAGGCTTCAAGTAATCCAATGTGTCTTAAACTGCGTGATGCCATGCATTATGATTCATTTATAAGCTTTTACTAAAGGAGCACCAATGATCAGTTTAGAATGATCATTTTAACTGGTGATCAACTTGAAATGTCTGCACTAAATCGTACTTAACTTTTGATTTAGAGTTCAGAATGACACTAATCATACACCCACGTTAAGCTAACTCAATTTTCTATATTGTGACAAAATGTAAGATCCAAAAAGCTATGGAAAAGCGTCCAAGCAATCTAATCTATCCCAAACTGCCTGATACCATGCATTATGCTTCATTTATACGCCTTTACTCAATGAGCTCCAATGATCAGTTTAGAATGGTCATTTTATCTAACTAATCAACTAGACATATCCGCATTAAATCTTCATTAACTTTTGATTTAGAGCTCAAAATGACATGAATCCAACGCCCATATTAAGCTAGTTCAATTTTCCATATTGTGACATTTGAGACTAAAAGAGCTACGACAATGACTGCAAGTAATCCAATGTATTCCAAACTGCGTGATGCCATTCATTATGCTTTTTATATAAGTATTTACTCAAAGAGCACAAATGATCATTTTAGAATGATCGTTTCAACAGGCTGTTCAAATGGACATGTACGCACTTAATCATCCGTAACTTTTGAATTAGAGTTTAGAATGACACGAATCCCACCCCCACGTTAAGCTAGCTCAATTTTCAATATTGTGACAACATTTGAGAATGAAAGAACTACCACACAGCCTTCAAGTAATCCAATGTATCCCAAACTCCGTGATGCCATGTATTATGCTTTACTTATAAGTCTTTACTCAAGGAGCACTAATGAGCAGTTTAGAATTGTCATTTTAATTGGCCGATCAACTTGACATGTCCGCACTAAATCATCAGTATCTTTTGATTTAGAGTTCAGAATGACACGAATCCAAAGCCCTAGTTAGGCTAGCTCACGTTTTTATATTATCCAAAATTTTAGACCGAATTAGCTAAGACAAAGCCTCCAAGTAATACAATCTATCCAAAACCTCCAAGTAATACAATCTATCCAAAACTGCGTGATGTCATGCATTATGTTTCATTAGTAAACCTTTTCTCAATGATCACCAATGATCAGCTTAGAGTGATCATTTTAACTAGCTGATAAACTTACCATGTAGGCACTTAATCATCCTTAACTTTTGGTTTAAAGTTCAAAATGACACGAATCCAACCCCCACGTTAAGCTAGCTCAATTTTCCATATTGGGACATCATTTGAGAGTGAAAGAGCTATGACAAAGCCTACAAGTAATCTAATGTATCCCAAACTGCATGATGCAATGCATTATGTTTCATTTATAAGCCTTTACTCAAGGAGCACCAATGATGAGTTTAGAATAATCATTTTAACTGGCCAATCAACATGACATGTACGCACTAAATTGTCCGTATCTTTTGATTTAGAGTTCAGAATGGCACGAATCCAACACCCACATTAAGCTAGCTCAATTTTCTATATTTTAACAACTTTTGAGGCTGAAAGACACACTACAAAGCCTTCAAGTAATCCAATGTACCCCACACTGCGTGATGCCATGCATTATGCTTCATTTATAAGCCTTTACTCAAGGAGCACCAATGATCATTTTAACTGGCCGATCAACTTCACATGTCCGCACTAAATTGTCTGTGTCTTTTTTCAAGAATCAATTGCCCAGGTTAAGCTAGCTCAATTTTCTATATTATAAAAAAATTTTAGACCAAAATAGCTATGAGAAAGCCTCCAAGTAATCCAATCTATCCAAAACTGTGTGATGCCATGCATTATACTTCATTTGTAAGCCTTTGCTCAATGAACACCAATGATCATTTTAACTAGCTGATTAACTTGACCTATCCGCACTAAATCGTCTTTGACTTTTGATCTAGAGTTCAAAATGACTGAATCCAACACCCATATTAATCTAGCTCAATTTTCAATATTGTGACAACATTTAAAACTGAAAGAGCTATGACAAAGCTTCCAAGTAATCCAATGTATCCCAAACTGCGTGTTGCCATGCATTATGCTTCATTTATAAGCCTTTACTCAAGGAGCACCAATGATCAGTTTAAAATGATCATTTTAACAGGCCCAGCAATCTAACATGTACGCATTAAGTCGTGGCTAACTTTTTATTTAGAGTTCTGAATGACATGAATCCAACACCCACGTTAAGCTAGCTCAGTTTTCTATATTGTTAGACCATTTAATACTGAAACAGCTACCACAAAGCCTTCAACTAATAAAATCTATTCTAAACTGTGTGACGCCATGCATTATGCTTCATTTATAATCCTTTACTCAAGGAGCACCGATGATCAGTTTAGAACGATCAAGTTAACTGGCCGATCAATTTGATTTGTACGCACAAAATATTCCGTAAGTTTTGATTTAGAGTTCAGAATGGCATGAATCCAATGCCCACGTTAACATAGCTTAGTTTTCTATATTGTGACAATATTTGAGACTGAAACAGCTACCACAAAGCCATCAAGTAGTTAAATCTATCCCAGACTGTGTGATGCCATGCATTATGCTTCATTTATAAACCTTTTCTCAATGAGCACCAATGATCAATTTAGAATGATCAATTTAACTAGCCGATAAACTTGACATGTCCGCCGGAACATTTTATTTAGTGTTCATAATGACATGAACCCAACCCAAGTTAACATTGCTTAATTTTCTATATAGTGATAAAATTTAATATTGAAATATCTATGAAAAATCCTCCAAGTAATCGAATCTATCTCAAACTGCGTGATGTCATATGTTATGCTTCATTTGTAAACCTTTGCTCAATGAACTCCAATGATCAGTTTAGAATGATCAATTTAATTGGCCGATCAACTTGACATGTACGCCCTAAATCATCTATAACATTTGATTAAGAGTTCAGAATGACACAAATCTAAATCCCACGTTAAGCTAACTCAATTTTTTTATGTTGTGACAACATTTGAGATTGAACGATCTACCATAAAGCCTTCAAGTAATCCAATCTATCCTAAACTGCTTGATGCCATGCATTATGCTGCATTTATAAGCATTTTACTCAAGGAACGTAATGATCAGTTTAGAGTGATCAAGTTAACTGGCTGATAAACTTGACATGTACGCACTAAACCATCCATAACTTTTGATGTAGAGTTTGGAATGACACGAATACAACGCCCACGTTAATCTAGCTCAATTTTCTATATTGGGACACCATTTAAGACCGAAATAGCTACGACAAAGCCTTCAAATAATCCAATCTATCCAAAAATACATAAGGCTATGCATTATGCTTCATTTATAAGTCTTTACTTTAACTGTCCGATCAATTTGACTTGTACGCACTAAATCGTTAGTAACTTTTTATTTAGAGTTCAAAATGACACGAATCTAACGCCCTTGTCAATCTAGCTCAATTTCCTATATGGTGACAAAATTTTAGATCGAAATAGCTATGACAAAGCTTCCAAGTAATCCAATCTATCCCAAAGTGTGTGATACCATGCATTGTGCTTCATTTATATGCCTACACGCAATGAGCACCAATGATCCTTTTAGAGTGATCATTTTAACTAGCTGATCAACTTGAAATGTCCAAAAATCGTCTTTAACTTTTGATTTAGAGCTCAAAATGACATGAATCCAATGCCAAGGTTAAGCTAGCTCAATTTTCCATATTGAGACAAGATTCAAGTCTGAAAGAGGTACGACAAAGCACCCAAGTAAACCAATGGATCCCAAATTGCGTGATGCTATGCATTAGGCTTCTTTTATGAGTCTTTACTCAAGGAGCACCAATGATTAGTTTAGAATGATCATTTCAACTAGCTGTTCAATTTGACATGTACGCACTTAATCATCCGTAACTTTGGATTTAGAGTTCCAAATGACACGAATCCAACTACCACGTTAAGCTAACTCAATTTTCTATATTTTGACAACATTTGAGACTCAAAGAGCTACAACAAAGCCTTCAAGTAATCCAATGTATCCCAACCTGCGTGATGCCATGCATTATGCTTCAGTTATAAGTCTTTACTCAAGGAGCACCAATGATCAGTTTAGATTGATCATTTTAGCTGGAAGATCAACTTGACATGTCCACACTAACTCGTCCTTATCTTTTGATTTAGAGTTCAGAATGATACGAATCCAACACCCACGTTAAGGTAGCTCCATTTTCTATATTATGACAAAATTTTAGACTGAAATAGGTACGAAAAATCCTTAAAGTAATCCAATCTATCCAAAACAGCGTGAGGCCATGCCTTATGTTTCATTTGTAAACCTTTGCTGAATGTGCACCAATCATCAGTTTAAATGATCATTTTAACTAGCTGATCAACTTGACCTATCCGCACTAAATCATCTTTGAGTTTTGATCGAGAGCTTAAAATGACATGAATCCAACGCCCACGTTAATCTAGCTCAATTTTCTATATTGTGAAAAATTTAAGAACTAAATGTGCAAAATTTCTATATTTTTTTTTCAACAATAAGGATTTTATTAATAACCACGAACGTTGATTACATGAGTTTGTTAAAAGAAAGGACAACAATGATAAATATTCCAATCAACGGATGAAACAATAGATGTTGACGCTAAAGCATCAGCAGCATGATTGCATGTTCTTGGTTGGTACTGAAAGCAAATATCGATAAACCTTGGAATCCAATGTTGAATCGTCTGAAAATAGTGTTGCAAATGGAGATGGAGTCCTGTAGTGCTGAAGAGATTATTCAAAGCTAAATTATCTCCTTCAAAAATATTTTTACGGTAACATAAAGACCATGAAGATTGGAGTGCCCAGATAAGTGCAGTAAATTCTGCTTCAATTACTATTGACCGTTCTTGAAATTTTCCCTGTCCAGCGTGTAGAAAAAGTCTATTATTATTACGGATAATCCAACCTAGTCCAAAATGCTGATTGCCTTCACGATGAGCCACATCATAGTTGCATTTGACCCAACCTGGTGGTGGTGCTTCCCATATTTGAGTAGTAGATTTGGGATACGAGCTGATTATTTCCGTTGTCATATTATTTTGCATCCATTCAAGAGCATCGTCAAGGCTTGTTTGTAGTAACTTCTCCACAGGAATATCTTTATTATTAAAATGAAGATTGTTTCTGGATTTCCATACTCTCCAAAGTAGGAAGAAAGGAATATACTTATTTGCATAATCAGGTTGAAGACGATTATTACTTTCAATGAAGAATCTGATGTTGTCTTGTAAGTTAACAGATTGAGAACAGATTGTTGAAGTTTCAATTCCCAATTTCGCAAAATCATTTGAGAGTAATGACATAAGAAAAATGTATGCAGCTCTGTTTCTTCAGAATCACAGCAACGTGGACATGTATTATCAGAAGATATATGTCGATAATGTAGATATGATTTTAAAGCTAAAACCCGAGATAAAAGTCGCCACATGAAATGATGTAGCTTTGGTGGTAGTTTAATAGACCAGATGAGTTTTTCCAAGTGTAGTTCGTTTGCCAAGGGTGGTAGAACAACAACCTCATAGTCATTATTATAGACAGCCCTCCGATAACCAGATTTCACCAAGTATATTTCGCTATTTGTATATTTCCAAACCCAACTATCTGGAGTAGTAGTATGGTCATCTTGTTCAATCAAATCAGAAATAATAGTCTCATCCTATTGACCTGTCTCCTTATTGATGAGAAATTGTACTTGCAATTGAGGGTTCGTATACGGTAGCAACTAAGGAGCACACGCTGGCGTGGTAGGCATCCAATTTGTATCCCCAATAAGAGTATTGGTACCATTACGAATAATCCTCTACAATCTGGAAGTGAGTAGAAGTCTTCCATGTAAAATTGACTGCCATCCAAACGATGGACGGGATCCTAAAAAAGCAGACATTAAATCTCCAGTTTTATAATATCGACTCTTTAAAATTTTTGATAGTAGACAATTAGGTCTATATATCAATTTCCAGCACAGATTAGTGAGAAGAGCCTGATTGAATTTTTCAAAATCTCGAAAGCCGAGACCACCTAACTGTTAGGTGTTGCCATCTTCTTCCAAGATACCCATGCAATTTTCCGCTTGTCATTTGAAGTCCCCCACAAAAAAGCGTGACAATTCGTTATCCAGCTTTTTGCAGATTTCTTTTGGTAACTTAAAAACATTCATTGAATACACTAGCATAGCAAAGGCAACTGCTTTGATTAAGGTTTCCTTTCAAGCTGGTGATAAGAATTTCGTTTGCCAACCTAATATTTTTGAAAGAACTTTGTTCAGAATGTATCTGAACATCTGACATTTATTCCATTTAAACTGTTCTGATATCCCCAAATATTTCACTCCTCCACCAATATTGTTAATCCCCAACATTTGGCGGATGTGAATTCTTGTATGTTCAAATAGTTGATTTCCAAATATAACTGACTATTTTTTCGATATTTATTATCTGGCCAGAGACTCTACCATATTCTGGAAAAATATTCCTTAATGATAAATCATTTTTCCTATCTGCTCTGATGAAAAAGAGGGAGTCATCAGCCCATAAGAGATGAGAGATGGAAGGCCCATTATGCGAAATACGCAGAGTCTGAATGCAACAATTCTTTCGGCATTATTTAGCATAGAACTTAAAACATCTGAACACAATATGAACAAATAGGGAGAAAGTGGATCTCCTTGTCTTAACCTCCTGTATGGGTGAAATGAACCATAAGGACTCCCATTAATAAGGACAGAAAAAGACATTGTAGTAACACACTCCATCAACCAATTTACCCAGATTGGAGGAAGACCTTTTTTCAAAAGCACTGATTTTAGAAAGCTCCACTTAATTCGATCATATGCCTTACTGATATGCGTTTTTACTTCCATGAAGGATTTAGCATTAAAATTGTGAGAACGTAAAGAATGTAATGCTTCATGGGAAATAAGCACATTATCCGAGAGACGTCTTCCCGGAATTAAAGCTGCTTGATTCTATGCTACCATAGTCTCAAGATACTTTTTCAACTGATGTACCAGAATTTTGGAAATAATTTTGTAAATCACATTACATAGTGACATCGGCCGAAAATCTTTCATAATTTCAGGACAATCCGTTGTCGGTATGAGGCATATGTTGGTATGATTAAATTCCATTGTCAGTTCCCCTGAACGAAAAAATCGGTCTACTTCCATATAAACGTCTTGTCCAACTATTTTCCAATGTTGTTGACAAAAACCCGCCGAAAATCCATCTGGTCCAGGGGCTTTGTTAGGTCCAGTAGAAGATATGATATCAAAAACTACATCTTTAGAAACTAGTCGAACTAATTCCGCATTCGTATTATCTGAAACAAGTTTTTCTACATTTGAGAGAACTGATTCCATATTCCGCTGATCAGCTTGGCTAAATAATTTGATAAAAAAAATTTTGCTGAGCTTCGTGAGCTATGGCTTCATTTCCAAAGACTTCAATACCATTATCCAACTTAATGGAAGATATATTGTTTCTTGAACGTCGATTCTTAGTTACTGCATGAAACAACTTTGTATTTCTATCCCCCCTCTTTAAGCCACCGATTTCTACTTTTAATCTTCCAAATTTTTTCCTCGTCCACATAAGCCATTGTTAGCTCTTTTTTAAAAGAAGAAATATAATCCTATGCACATTGGGAATTTGTCTTTCCAATATCTATTGCAGACTTTATCTCCTGAATTATTGAGAGAACTTGTAAAGTTGTTGTTCTTCCAAAAAGACATCCTTTTCCGGCAGGTCATAAGTGTAGATAAGAGCTCCAAATTAGATGAATGCTGACTTCGACTCCAACTCTGGTTAACAATTTCCAGAAATCCTTCATGATTCGACCAACGGGGGTAATATTTGAACATCCTTATTCCGAATTCTGAATCTCTTTGAATACTTATTATACCAGGTCTGTGATACAAATCAATCAATTATTATACCAGGTCTGTGATACAAATCAATCAACTCCAAATATTTAAACTTAGACGCAGGATAAATGGCTTTCCATTCGTCATTTACCATGACTCTGTCTAACCAGCACTGAACAATTTGGTTATTTCTTTTGCCAACCCAAGTCATATTATTTCCACTATATTGTAGATCTGACATATTACATGAAGTTACCATATGTTGAAAATCTAAAAGACTCCACGGTTCTCTTAAAGGTCCACCAACTTTTTCATGTGCGTGTAGGATTTCATTAAAATCACCACATATCAACCACACACTATTTCATACAATAGCCATTCTATGTAATCTTTCTCAAATATTAGATCGGTATTTACGAATCGGGTGTCCATATACACAAGACAAATAGAATTCATACGCTTTATTATTGATTTTACAATCGATGAGTCTTTCATCAGTATTGACAATTGTAAGATCACCATTCTTGTTCCATAACAAAGCTAATCCACCAACTTTTCCATGAGGTGGAACACATAATACTTGTTCATAATTTAATACAGCAGCAACATCATGAACCACATTATTTGGATTTTTGGTTTCCACCAAGAAGAGTATGTCCCGGGAATAGTCTTTCTTTATTCCCTTCAGGCGCCGAACTACCAGAGAGCCTCCCAAACCCCGGCAGTTCCAAAATGCAATATTCATTCAGATTCCGGTGGATTATGGCCCACCAAACCATCACCTGATGTCGATACATCGGGAGGAAGTGACGGGTGGCCAGGATCTGGGGGTTTGGCTTTCCCGCATTTTGCCTCATGGGGATCCTCAATTACGGCACTGATGCATCGTTTCTCCGTTGGTTCATAAAAAGCTAGAGGAAATCAGCATCTTTATTCTCAGAATCATTATTAGAATCAGGGCCACGGAAGAGATTGATTTGCCGGAGTCGCGGAGGAGGGACATTCCAAAGCCTCATGACTGATTAATCCACACTTTGAACAGAAATTACGAAGGCGTTCATACCCGAAACAAAGTGGAACTTTGAGATCGCCAAATCGAAACTTCCTCTGAAAAATCAGAGGTGAATCAACGAGATGCAAAACACGGACCCGGAAAAACTCAACGTGGTGGACACCCACCATGTTGAAGTCCGATTAAAGAAACTCCCCTAATGTTCCTCCAATATGCATAACCATGCGGTAAGTTACAAATTGGAGGGGTATTTCGGGAATTTGAACCCTCGATGGGATTTGTTGGAAATCGGATTCCAATAAATCTGGTGCCCATTTCTGAAGGACCACCATGTAGTCGTTGAAAGACCAGGGGCTCTGCGGAGGACGGAGATGAGTTCTTCTTCCGTTTGAAATAGGAATTGCACCATATTTCCCTCGATTATTTGAGACATAACAGTCTCTCCAACACTCCACAATCGCGGGAGTGTTGTCATCAGAGCTTTTAAATTTTGTTTACGGTGGTTTATCGGTTTCCCGATGAGAGAGAAGCGAGTCTCGTTTGTGGCTTGAATACATAATTCAGCTGGTAATTCAATCGGGGCCTCATTAATTCCCAAGGAGATATCTTGTAGTTGCTTGGTAATGAAATCAGACATGGTTGGTTTTGAAAATTGCAGGAAGAAATTGATTTAAAAGAGAAGATGTGTAAAAAAAGATTTGTAGAATTGGAGTATTTATAGACGGGCAATAGGAATTAGGAAACGGAAACCGTCAGATTTGATGACAAACACTTTTCCGAAGGAAGAGATGGAAAGTTCGTCGACGGAACCAGAGGTAATCATCACCGGAGATGACACCGGAGAAGAAAACAGAAATCGCAAAAGGCGTGAAAGTTGAGATAAAAAACGATTACAAAAATTAAGAATTATACGTAAAATGTCTCACACAATTTCAATATTGTGATAACATTTGAGACTGAAACAGCTATCACAAAACCTTCAACTAATCAAATCTATTCTAACTGCGTGACGCCATGCATTATGCTTCATTTATAAGCCTTTACTCAAGAAGCATCAATGATCATTTTAAAATGATCAATTTAACTGGCCAATCAACTTGACATGTACCTACTAAATCTTCCATAACTTTTGATTTAGAGTTCAAAATGACATGAATCCAACGCCCACATTAAACTAGCTCGCTTTTCTATATTGTGACAACATTTGAGACTGAAACTGCTTCAAAAAGCCAACAAGTAATTGAATCTATTCCAAACTGTGTGATGCCATGCATTATGCTTCATTTGTAAACGTTTGCTCAATGAGCACCAATGATCAGTTTAGAATGATCAATTTTTAATTAGTCGATAATCTTGACATGTCCACACTAAATAATTCGTAACTTTTGATTTAGTGTTCATAATGACATGAATCCAACGCCCACATTAATCTAGTTTAATCATCTATACTGTTATAAAATTTAATATTAATATAGCTTTGAAAAATACTCCGAGTAATCGAATCAATCCAAAACTGCGTGATGTCATGCATTATGGTTCATTTGTAAACCTTTGCTCAATGAAATCCAATTATCAATTTAGAATGATCGATTTCACTGGTCGATCTATTTGACATGTACGCACTGAATCTTTCATAACTTTTGAATTAGAGTTTAGAAGGACACGAATCCAACGCCCACGTTAAGCTAGCTCAAGTTTAGATACTGTGACACTATTTAAGACCGAAATAGCTACGAAAAAACCTTCAAGTAATCGAATCTATCCAAAACTGCGTGATGTCATGCATTATGCTTCATTTATCAGCCTTTACTCAAGGAGCACCAATGATCAGTTTAGAATGATCATTTTATTTAACCGATGAACTTGACATGTCCGCACTAAACCATCCATAACTTTTGATTTAGAGTTTAGAATGACACGAATCCAACGCCCACGTTAAGCGAGTTCAATTTTCTATATTGTGACAATATTTAAGATCGAAATAGCTATGGCAAAGCTTCCAACTAGTCCAATCTATCCCAAATTGTTTGATGACATGCATTATGCTTCATTTATAATCCTTTACTAAAGGAGAACAAATGATCAGTTTAGAATGATCATTTTAGCTGGCCGATCAACTTGACATGTCCGCACTAAATTGTCGGTATCTTTTGATTCAGAGTTCAGAATGACACAAATCCAACGCCCACGTTAAGCTAGCTCAATTTCCTATATTATGGCAAATAGGTACAACAAAGCCTTCAAGTAATTAAATCTATCCCAAACTGTGTGATCACATTCATTATGCTTCATTTGTAAAGCTTTGCTCAATCAGCACCAATGATCAGTTTAGAATGATCAATTTAACTAGCCGATCAACTGGAAATCGTGCGTAACTTTTGATTTAGAGTTAAGAATGACATGAATCCAACGCCCATGTTAAGCTAGCTTAATTTTCTATATTGTGACAACATTTGAGATTGAAACAGCTACCCCAAAGCCATCAAGTAATTAAATCTATTCCGAACTGCGTGATGTCATGCATTATGCTTCATTTGTAAAATTTGCTCAATAAGCACCAATGATCATTTAGAATGATCAATTTAACTAGCCAATAAGCTTGACATGTCCGCACTAAATCGTTCGTAACTTTTGATTTAGTGTTCATAATGACATGAATCCAACACCTACGTTAAGCTAACTCAATTTTCTATGTTGTGATAAAATTTAATATTGAAATAGATATGAAAATTCCTCCGAGAAACCAAATCTATCCAAACCTGCGTGACATCATGCATTATGCTTTATTTGTGAACCTTTGCTCAAAGAACTCCAATGATTAGTTTAGAATGATCAATTTAACAGGGCGATCAACTTGACATGTATGCACTAAATCTTCCGTAACTTTTGATTTAGCGCTCAGAATGACACAAATTCAACGCCTACGTTAAGCTAGCTCAATTTTATATATTGTTTCAAGGAGCACCAATGATCAGTTTAGAATGATCAATTTAATTGGCCGATAAACTTGACATGTCCGCACTAATTTGTCTGTAACTTTTGATTTAGAATTTAAAATGACACGAATCCAACGACCACGTTAAGCTAGCTCAATTTTCAAAATTGTGATAGACTTTAAGACCAAAATAGCTACAACAAAGCCTCAATGTAATCCATTCTATCTCAGACTGCCTAATGACATGTATTATCTTCATTTGTAAACCTTTGCTCAATCAATACCAATGATCAGTTTAGAATGATCAATTTCACGGGCCGATCAACTTGACATGTACGCGCTAAATCTTGCGTAACTTTTGATTTAGATTTCAGAATGACACAAATTCAACGCATACGTTAAGCGAGCTCAATTATGTATATTGTGACACCATTTGAGACTGAAGCAGCTATTTTAAAGCCTTCAAGTAGTCCAATCTATCCTGAACTGCGTGATGTCATGCATTATACTTCATTTATAAACCTTTACTCATGGAGCATCAATGATCAATTTAGAATGATCAATTTAATTGGACGATCAACTTGACATGTACGCACCGAATCTTCGTTAACTTTTGATTTAGATTTCATAATGACACGAATCCAACACCCATGTTAAGCTATATCAATTTTCTATAATGTAACACTATTTGAGACTGGGAGAGCTACGATAAAGCCTCCAACTAATCCAATGTATCCCAAAATGTTTGATGCCATGTGATATGCTTCATTTATAAGCATTTACTCAAGCATAAAATAATCATTTTAAATGGCCGATCAACTTGACATGTTCGCACTATTTCGTCCATAACTTTTGATTTAGAGCTCAGAATGACACAAATCCAACGCTCACGTTAAGCTAGCTCAATTTTCAATATGATGATAAACTTTAAGAGAAAAATAGCTACGACAAAGCCTCACTATAATCCGTTCTATCCCAAACTGCATGATGCCATGCATTACGCTACATTTGTAAACCTTTGCTCAATGAGCACCAATGATCAGTATAGAATGATCAATTTAACTAGCTGATACTCTTGACAAGTGTGCACTAAATCGTCCGTAACTTGTGACTTAGAGTTCAGAATGACATGAATCCAACGCCCACGTTACGCTAGATCAATTTTCGATATTGTGACAAAATTTAATACTAAAATAGCTACGTTAAATCCTCCGAGTAATCGAATCTATCCCAAACGGCGTGATTCCATGCATTATGCTTCATTTGTAAACCTTTGCTCAATGAACTCCAATGATCAGTTTAGAATGATCAATTTAACTGCCCAATCAACTTGACATGTATGCACTAAATTGTCTGTAACTTTTGATTAAGAGTTCAGAATGACACAATTCCATCTCCCACATCAAGCTCGCTCAATTTTCTATATTGTGACAACATTTCTAATTGCAAGAGCTACCACAAAGTTTTCAAGAAATCCAATCTATCCTAAACTGCTTGATGCCATGCACTATGCTTTATTTATAACGCTTCACTCAACGGGCACCAATGATCAGTTTAGAATGATCAATTTAACTGGCCAATAACTTGACATGTACGCACTAAATCATCCATAACTTTTGATTTAGACTTTGGAATGACACGAATCCAACGCCCACGTTAAGCTAGCTCCATTTTCTATATTGTGACAACATTTGAGACTAAATAAGCTACCAGAAAGCCTTCAAGTAATCCAATCAATCGGAAACTGCGTGATGCCAGGCATTATGCTTCATTTATAAGCCTTTACCCAATGAGCACAATTGATCAGTTTAGAATGATTAGTTTAAGTGGGCAAAAACTTGAAATGTATGCTCTAAATCGTCTGTAACTTTTGATTTAGAGTTCGGAACGACAGGAATCCAAGGCCCAAGTTAAGCTAGATCATTTTTCTTTGTTGTGGCAACATTTGAGACTAAAAACAGCTACCATGAAGTCTCCAAGTAATCCAATCTATCCTATACTGTGTGATGCCATGCATTATGCTTCATTTATAAGCCTTTACTCAAGGAGCACCAATGATCAGTTTAGAATGATCATTTTAAATGTCGTATCAACTTCACATGTCCGCACAATACGTCTCTAACTTTTGATTTAGAGTTCAGAATGACACGAATCCAATGGCAACATTAAGCTATCTCAACTTTCCATGTTGTGATGAAATTTAAGCCCGAAGTAGCTACGAAAAAGCCGCCAAGTAATCTAACGCAAAATGCTTGATGCCATGCATTATTCTTCATTTATAACCTTTTACTCAATGAGTACCAATGATCAATTTAGAATGATCATTTTAACTCGCCGATCAACTTGATATGTCCGCACTAAATCGTCCGTAACTTTTTATTCAGAGCTCAGTATGACACGAATCCAATGCCCACGTTAAGCTAGCTCAATCTTCTATATTTCGACAAAATTTAAGACTGAAATGGCTACAACAAAGACTGCAAGTAATCGAACCTAACGCAAACTGTGTGATGTCATGCATTATGCTTCATTAATAAGCCTTTACTCAATGAGCACTAATGATCAGTTTAGAATGATCATTTTAACTGACTGATCAACTTGACATGTCCGCACTGAATCTTCTGTAACTCTTGATTAAGAGCTCAGAATGACACCCAACGCTCACATTAATCTAGCTGAATTTTCTATATTGTGAAAACAATTAAGAGTGAAATAGCTTCAGGAAAGCCTCCAAGTAATTCAATCTATCGTAAACTGCTTGATGTCATGAATTATACTTCATTTATAAGCCTTTACTCAATGAGCAGCAATTATCAATTTAGCAATGATCATTTTAACTGACCGATCAACTTGGCATGTCCGCACAGAATCGTCCGTAACTTTTGATTCAGAGTTCAGAATGACACGAATCCAACGCCCATGTTAAGCTAGCTAAAATTTCTATAATTTGACAAAATTTAAGACTTAAATAGCTACGACAAAGCCTCCAAGTAATCGAATCGATTGCAAACATTTTGATGACATGCATTATGCTTCATTAATAAGCCTTTACTCAATTGGCATTCATGATCAGTTTAGAATGATCATTTTAACTAGCCGATCAGCTTAACATGTTAGCACAAAATCATCTATAACTTTTGATTCACAGCTCAGAATCACACGAATCCAACGTCCACGTTAAGCTAGCTCAATATTCTATATTTTGAAAAACTTAAAGACTAAAATAGCTATGAGAAAGCCTACAAGAAATTCAATCTATCGCAAGTAGCACCACTGATCAATTTAGAATGATCATTTTAACTGAACGGTCAACTTGGCATGTATGCACTAAATCGTCAGTAACTTTTGATTTAGAGCTCAGAATGACTAGAATCCAATGCCCACATTAAGCTAGCTCAATTTTCTATATTGTGACAATATTGTGAAAGAGCTATGACAAAGCCTCAAACTAATCAAATCTATCGCAAACTGTGTGATGCCACACATTATGCTTTATTAATAAGTGTTAGTCAATGAGCACTAATAATCAGTTTAGAATTATCATTTTAACTGAATGATCAACTTGGCATGTCCGCATTAAATCTTCTGATTTCAAGCTCAAAATGACATGAATTCAACGCTCACGTTAATCTAGCTCCATTTTCTATATCGTGAAAAAATTTAAGACTGAAATAGCTACGACAAAGCTTCCGAGTAATCCAACCTATCGCAAACTGCTTTATTCCATGCATTATGCTTCATTAATAAGCTTTTATTCAAAGAGCACTAATGATCACTTTAGAATGATCATTTTAACTCGTAAGTCAACTTCACATGTCCACAATAAATCGTATATAACTTTTGATTCGAAACTCAGAATGCCACGAATCTAAGGCCCATGTTAAGCTAGCTAAACTACCTATATTGTGACAAAATTTATGACTGAAATCACTATGACAAAGGCTCCATGTAATCAAATCTATTGCAAACTGCTTGATGTCATGCACTATGCTTCATTAATAAGCCTTTACTCAATGAGCACCAATGATCAGTTTAGAATGATCATTTTAACGCGCCGATCAACTTCACATGTCCGCACAAAATCGTCCGTAACTTTTGATTTAGAGTTCAGAATGACACGAATCCAATGCCCATGTTAATCTATCTAAATTTTCTATATTGTGACAAAATTTAAAATTTAAATAGCTACAACAAAGCCTCCAAGTAATCGAATCTATCGCAAACACCATGATGCCATGCATTATGCTTCATTGATAAGCCTTTACTCAATAAGCACTAATGATCAGTTTAGAATGATTATTTTAACTGGCCTATCAGCTTAACATGTCCGCACTAAATCGTCGGTAATTTTTGATTCAGAGCTCAGAATAACACGAATCCAATGCCCACGTTAAGCTAGCTCAATTTGCTATATTGGACAAAAAATTAAAGACTCAACTAGCTACGAGAGAGCCTCCAAATAATTCAATCTTCCCAAACCGCTTGATCCCATGAATTATGCTTCATTAATAAGCCTTTACTCAGTGAGCATTAATGATTAGTTTAAAATGGTCATTTTAACTAACTGATCAACTTGACATGTCCACACTTAATCTTCTGTAACTTTTGATTCAAATCTTAGAATGACACAAATCAAACGCTCACGTTAAGCTAGATCAATTTTCTATATTTTGAAAAAATTTAAAACTGAAATAGCTACGAGAAAGCCTCCAAGTAATTCAATGTATCGCAAACTGCATGATGCCATGAATTCTGCTTCATTTATAAGCCTTTACTCAAGGAGAACCAATGATCAATTTAGAATGATCATTTTAACTAACCGATCAACTTGGCATGTCCGCACTAAATCATTTGTAACTTTTGATTTAGAGCTTAGAAGGATAGGACTCCAATGCCCACGTTAACCTAGCTCAGTTTTCTAAATTGTGAAAAAATTTAAAACTGAAATAGCTACGAAAAAACCTCCGAGTAATCCAATCTATCGCAAACTGCTTGATGACATGCATTATGCTTCATTAATAAGGTTTTACTCAATGAGCACCAATGATCAGTTCAGAATGATCATTTTAACTGACCGACCAACTTGGCATGTCCGCATTAAATCATTCGTAAGTTTTGATTAGGAGCTCAGAATGACACGAACCCAATGCACACGTTAAGCTAGCTAAATTTTCTATATTGTTACAAAATTAAAGACGGAAATAGCTATGAAAAAGCCTCCAAGTAATTGAATCTATCACACACTGTCTGATGCCACGCATTATGCTTAATCAATAAGCCTTTACTCAATGAGCACCAATGATCATTTTAGAATTATCATTTTAACTGTGCGATCAATTTGGCATGTCCGCACTAAATCATATGTTTCCAAGCTCGATATGACATGAATTATACACTCATGTTAAGCTAGCTCAATTTTCTATATTTTGAAAAAATTTAAGACTGAAATAGCTCTGAGAAAGCCTCCGAGTAATCCAATCTATCGCAAACTGCTTGATGCCATGCATTATGCTTCATTGGATTTTGATTTTCTTTAAAGCTATCTGATCTAAATGAACCTCTTATGGGTATAAAGGTACTAAAATATGTTTCTTTCTCTTAAAGTCAAATGAGTACCTATTAGTAAACCCATCATGAATAACCCCTCTATCCGATTGCCAAGGTCTACCTAACACGATGTGACCAGCATCCATGGGTAAAACATCACACAAAACCTCATCTTCACATTTGCCTATGGACAAAGGAACTAGGACCTGGTTCTCTACTTCGATCTCACCTTCATCCTTAAGCCATTGCAATTTATAGGGTTTAGACCTCTTAATAATCTCAAGAGTAGTGAGCAAAGCCCTTACACTTAAAACACTGAATTTCCCTAGTTTTGGTGCTAGAACCTATATCCATTCCCTTAAGTTTCGAATCTTCTACCTTAGGTTTAGTGAAAGGCTTGTAATCTTTACTAGATTTATCCTCCTTAGATTGGCTAAACCTAGTAGAACTAAATCCGGGTTTAGGGTTTTTGCTTTTAAGTTGTTTTTCGAACATGATAGCCTTATGGAAAAGTTCTTCTATTTCAACATAATGGTGAACCTCTAGCATATCTAGGATTTCCCTATTAAGGCCACCCATAAACCTAGCCATAGTGGATTCACTATCCTCTTGAACATCAGCCCTAAGCAATAAGGTTTCCATCTCCTTAAAGTACTCCTCTACGTTTCTAGATCCTTGAGATAGGTTTCTAAGCTTAAAGTGAAGTTCCGTATGGTTGTGCCTAGGTATAAACCTTTTCCTCATGATTAATTTCATCTGGTTCCATGAATCTATAAGCGAATTCCTAGCCCTTCTCCTAGAATTAACTAATTGATCCCACCAACTTAATGCAAAATCTTTAAAAGCGATTGGTGCTACTCTAACCTTACTATCCTGACTGTATTCCCTACAATCAAAGACTAATTCTATCTTCTTTTCCCACTCTAGATACTCCTCAGTGTCAATGGTTCCATGGAAAGAGAGAATCTTGATTTTAAGGCCAGCCAAAGGGTCACGAGGATTGGGTTGGTTGTTCCTATGCGGTTGGTCGTCTCTTGGCCGCCTTCTCCTAGGGTGTTGTGACATAGATGAGTTACTGTAGTATTACTCAGTATCAGAATGTGGCTAGTTTATCCTAAGTCGGTCATTGATGGATCTTTCTATTTCAGCTCTCATGGTTGCCATACTTTCATCCATCATGGCTTTAAAGGAACCAAGGAGTTGTTTGTTGGAGTTTGAGGATTCTTCTCCATTATTGTTGGTTCCTACCATGGTACCTGGAAAATTCAGAAAACTAAGTAAGTAAAAGGTTCAATGTAAAACACAGAAACTGACACAACAATTCGCTGAAACAAAGACACAAGAACAAACCCTATCAAAGCCTATGCTAAACTATGCTAGAATGACACGAATCCAATGCCTACGCTAAGCTAGCTTAATTTTTGATATTGTGACTAAATTAAAGACTAAAATAGGTACAACAAAGCCTTCAAGTAATCGAATCTATCGAAAACTGCATGATGCCATGCATTATGCTTCATTAATAAGCCTTTACTTAATGAGAACCAATGATTAGTTTAGAATGATCATTTTAACTGACCGATCAACTTGACATGTGCGAACTAAATCGTCTGAAACTTTTGATTCAGAGCTCAGAATGACAAGAATCCAATGCCCACGTTAAGCTAGCTCAATTTTCCATATTGTGAGAACATTTTAGACTGAAAGAGCAACGACAAAGCCTCAAAGTAATCCAATATATCCGAAACAGCGTGATTCCATGCATTATGCTTCATTTGTAAACCTTTTCTATATTATGAAAAAAATTTCTATATTATGCAAAAATTTAAGATAGAAATAGCTACGATAAAGCATAGAAGTAATCCAATATATCGCAAAATGCTTGATGCCAGGCATTATTCTTCATTTATAAGCTTTTACTCAATGAGCACGATTGATAAGTTTAGAATGATCATTTTAACTTGCCCATAAACTTGACATGTCCGCATAAAATCGTCCGTAACTTTTGATTTAGAGCTCAGAATGAAACGAATCCAATGCCCTCATTAAGCTAGCTTAATTTTCTATATTGCAACAAAATTGAAGACTAAAATAGCTATGACAAAGCATTCAAGTTATCGAATAAATCGCAAAATGCGTGATTCCACGCATTATGCTTCATTAATATGCCTTTACTTAATGAGAACCAATTATAAGTTTAGAATGATCATTTTAGCTGACCGATCAACTTGACATGTCCGCACTAAATCGTCTGTAACTTTTGATTTAATGCTCAGAATGACACGAATGTATCATGCACATTAAGCTAGCTCAATTTTCCATATTGTGTCAACATTTTAGTCTGAAAGAGCTACGCAAAGCTTCAAAGTAATCCAATATATCACAAACTTCGTGATGCCATACATTATGCTTCATTTGTAAACCTTTGCTCAATGAGCAACAATGATCAGTTTAGAAGGATCATTTTAACTGGTCGATCAGCTTAACATGTCCGCTATAAATCATCTATAACTTTTTCATTCAGAGCTCGAATAACACAAATCCAATGCCCACGTTAAGCTAGCTCAATTTTCTATATTGTGAAAAAATTAAAGACTCAAATACCTACGATAAAGCCTCCAAGTAATCCATTCTATCACAAAATGTTTGATGCCATGCATTATTCTTCATTTATAAGCTTTTACTCAATGAGCACCAATGATCAGTTTAAAATGATCATTTTAACTCGCCGATCAACTTGACATTTCCACACAAAATCATGGGTAACTTTTGATTTAGAGCTCAGCATGACACGAATCCAATGCCCATGTTAAGCTAGCTCAGTTTTCTATATTAAGACAAAATTTAAGGCTAAAATAGCTACGACAAAGCCTTCAGGTAATCGAATATATCGCGAAGTACGTGATGACACGCATTATGCTTCATTATTACTTAATGAGCATCAATGATTAGTTTAAAATGATCATTTTAACTGACCGATCAAGTTGACATGTCCGCACTAAATCTTCTGTTGCTTTTGATTTAGAGCTCTGACTGACAAGAATCCAACACCCACGTTAAGCTAGCTCAATTTTCCATATTGTGACAACAATTTAGGTTAAAATTTCTACGAATAATCCTCAAAGTAATCTAATATATTCCAAACAGCGTGATGCCATGCATTATGCTTCATTTGTGTTTTCAATGAACACCAATGATCAATTTAGAATGATCATTTTAACAAGCCGATCAGCTTAACATGTCCACAGTAAATCATCTATACCTTTTGATTCAGAGCTCCGAAAACACGAATCCAACACCCACGTTTAAACTAGCACAATTTTCTATATTGTGGAAAAATTTAAGATTGAAATAGCTATGATAAAGCCTGCAAGTAATCCATTCTATCGCAAAATGCTTGATGGCATGCATTATTTTTCATTAGAAGCTTTTACTGAATGAGCACCTACGATCAGTTTAGAATCATTTTAACTCTACGATCAACTTGACATTTCCACACAAAATCATCTGCAACTTTTGATTTGGTGCTCAACATGACCTGAATCCAATGCCCACGCTAAGCTAGCTCGATTTTCTATATTATGACAAAATTTAAGGCTAAAATAGCTACGAAAAAGCCTTCAAATAATTGAATATATCGCGTACTACGTGATCCCATGCATTATGCTTCATTAATAAGCCTTTACTTAATGAGCACCAATGATCAGTTTGGAATGATCACTTTAACTTGCTTAACATCTCCGCACTAAATCGTTTGTGACTTTTGATTCAAAGCACAGAATGACACGAATATAACGCCCACGTTAAGCTAGCTCAATTTTCTATATTTTGAAAAAAAAAATAGGACTGAAATACCGACGATAAAGCCTCCAAGTAATCTATTTTATCTCAAATTGCTTGATGCCATGCATTATTTGTCATTTATAAGCTTTTACTCAATGAGCACGAATGATCAGTTCAGAACGATCATTTTAACTCCTCGATCAACTTGACATGTCCGCACAAAATCGTCCGTAACTTTTGATTCAGAGCTCTGAATCACAGGAATCCAATATCCACGTTAAGGTACCTCAATTTTTTATATTGTGAAAAAATTTAAGACTTAAATAGCTACAATAAAGCCTCCAAGTAATCCAATCCATTGCAAAATCCATGATTCCATGCATTATTATTCATTTATAAGCTTTTACTCAGTGTGGACCAATGATCAGTTTAGAATTCTCATTCTAACATTCCGATCAACTTGACATGTCTGCACAAAATCGTCATAATTTTTGATTCAGAGCTTAGAATGAGACGAATGCAACGCGGACATTAAGCTAGCTCCATTTTTTATAGTGTGACAAAATTGAAGACTGAAGTAGAATTATCATTTTAATGAGCCAATCAACTTCACATATCCACACAAAATCGTCCGTAACTTTTGATTTAGTGCTTAGAATGCCACAAATCCAACTCCCACATTAACCTAGCTAAATTTTCTATACTGTGACAAAATTTAAGACTGAAACAGCAACGAAAATGTCTCCAAGTAATCGAATCTATCGCAAATTGCCTGATGTCATGCACTATGATTCACTAATAAGCCTTTACTCAATGAGCACCAATGATCAGTTTAGAATTATCATTTTAACTCGCCAATCAACTTGACATGTCCGCACAAAATCTTCCATAACTTTTGATTCAGAGCTTAGAATGACATGAATCCAATGCCCACGTTAAGCTAGCCTAATTTTCTATATTGTGAAAAAATTTAAGACTTAAATAGCTAAAATAAAGCCTCCAAGTAATCCAATCTATCGCAAAATGCATGATGTCATGCACTATTCTTCATTTATAAGTTTTTACTCATTTAACACCAATGATCAGTTTTGAATTATCATTTTGAATCGCCGATCAACTTGACATGTCCGCACAAAATAGTCAGTAACTTTTGATTCAAGGCTTAGAATGAGACGAATCAAATGCCCACTTTAAGCTATCTCCATTTTCTATAGTGTGACAAAATTTAAGATTGAAATAGCTAGAAAAAGCATTTGAGTAATCCAATCTATCTCAAACTGCTTGATGGCGTGAATTCTGCTTCATTAATAAGCCTTTATTCAATGAGCACCAATGATCAGTTTAGAATTATCATTTTAACTATCCGGTCAACTTGACATATTGGCACAAAGTTGTTTGTAACTTTTGATTTAGAGTTCAGAATGACACGAATCCAATATCCACGTTAAGCTAGCTCTATTTTCTGTTGTGTGATAAAATTTCAGACTGAAATAGCTTTGAAAAAGCCTCCAAATAATCCAATTGATCTCAAACTGCTTGATGCCAGGCATTATGCTTCATTAATAAGCTTTTGTTCAGTGAGCACCACTGATGAGTTTAGAATTATCATTTTAACTCGCCGGTCAACTTGACTTGTCCGCACTAAATCGTTTGTAAGTTTTGATTCAGAGCTTAGAACACCATAAATTCAACACGCACGTTAAGCTAGCTAAATTTTCTATATTTTGGCAAAATTTAGGACAGAAATAGCTACGCCAATGCCTTCAAGTAATCGAATCTATCTCAAACTGCTTGATGTCATGCACTATGATTCATTAATAAGCTTTACTCCATGAGCACCAATGATCAGTTTAGAATGATAATTTTAATATGCCGATCGACTTGACTTGTCAGCACAAACTCTTTTGTAACTTTTTATTCAGAGCTCAGAATGACACGAATCTAATGCCCACGTTAAGCTAGCCTAATTTTCTATATTGTGAAAAAATTTAAGACTTAAATAGCTAAAATAAAAACGCCAAGTAATCCAATCTATCGCAAAATGCATGATGCCATGCACTATTCTTCATTTATAACCTTTTACTCATTGAACACCAATGATCAGTTTAGAATTATCATTTTAAATCGCCGATCAACTTGACATGTCCGCACAAAATAGTCAGTAACTTTTGATTCAAGGCTTAGAATGAGACGAATCAAATGCCCACTTTAAGCTATCTCCATTTTCTATAGTGTGACAAAATTTAAGATTGAAATAGCTATGAAAAAGCCTTCGAGTAATCCAATCTATATCAAACTGCTTGATGCCGTGAATTATGCTTCATTAATAAGCCTTTATTCAATGAGCACCAATGATCAGTTTAGAATTATCATTTTAACTACCCGGTCAACTTGACATATTACCACAAAGTCCTTTGTAACTTTTGATTTAGAGTTCAGAATGACACGAATCCAATATCCACGTTAAGCTAGCTCTATTTTCTGTTGTGTGATAAAATTTCAGACTGAAATAGCTTTGAAAAAGCCTCCAAATAATCCAATTGATCTCAAACTGCTTGATGCCAGGCATTATGCTTCATTAATAAGATTTTGTTCAGTGAGCACCACTGATGAGTTTAGAATTATCATTTTAACTCGCCGGTCAACTTGACTTGTCCGCACTAAATCGTTTGTAAGTTTTGATTCAGAGCTTAGAACGCCATAAATCCAACACGCATGTTAAGCTAGCTAAATTTTCTATATTTTGACAAAATTTAGGACAGAAATAGCTACGCCAATGCCTTCAAGTAATCGAATCTATCTCAAACTGCTTGATGTCATGCACTATGATTCATTAATAAGCCTTTACACCATGAGCACCAATGATCAGTTTAGAACGATCATTTTAATTTGCCGATCAACTTGACATGTCCGCACAGAATCTTCTGTAACTTTTGATTCATAGCTCAGAATGACACGAATCCAATACCCCCATTAAGCTATCTCAATTTTCTATATTGTGAAAAAATTGAAGACTTAAATAGCAAAAAAAACGCCTCCAAGTAATCCAATCTATCGCAAAATGCATGATGCCATGCACTATTCTTCATTTATAAGCTTTCACTCATTGAGCACCAATGATCAATTTTGAATTATCATTTTAACTCGCCGATCAACTTGAAATGTCCCTACAAAATGATCAGTAAATTTTGATTCAAAGCACAGACTGAGACGAATCAAAGGCCCACTTTAAGCTAGCTCCATTTCCTATAGTGTGACAAAATTTAAGACTGAAATAGTATGAAAAATCCGTCGAGTGATCCAATCTATTGTAAACTGCTTGATGCCATGAATTATGCTTCATTAATAAGCCTTTTCTCATTGATCACCAATGATCAGTTTAGAATTATCATTTTAACTAGCCGGTCAACTTGATATATCCGCACGTAATCGTCCGTAACTTTCGATTCAAAGCTTAGAATGACACGAATTCAATGCTCACGTTAAGATAGCTCAATTTTCTATTGTGTGACAAAATTTAAGACTGAAATAGCTTTGAAAAACCCTCCACGTAATCGAATCTACCTCAAACTGCTTTATGCCATGCATTTTTCTTCATTAATGAGCCTTTACTCAGTGAGCACCACTGATCAGTTTAGACTTATCATTTTAACTCTTGAGTAGACTTTACATGTACGCACTAAATCGTTCGTAACTTTTGATTAATAGCTTAGAATGCCACAAATCCAACGCCCACGTTAAGCTAGCTAAATGTCTATATTGTGACAAAATTTAATTCTGAAATAGCTACGACAATGCCTCCAAGTAATCGATTCTATCGCAAACTGCTTGATGTCATGCACTAGGATTCATTAATAAGCCTTTACTCCATGAGAACCAATGATCAGTTTAGAATGATCATTTTAATATGCCGATCAACTTGACATGTCCGCAAAAAATCTTTGGTAACTTTTGATTCAGAGCTCAGAATGACACGAATCTAGTGCCCACGTTAAGCTAGCCTAATTTTCTATATTGTGAAAAAATTTAAGACTTAAATAGCTAAAATAAAGCCTCCAAGTAATCCAGTCTATCGCAAAATGCATGATGCCATGCACTATTTTCCATTTATAACCTTTTACTCATTGAGGACCAATGATCAGTTTAGAATTATCATTTTAAATCACCGATCAACTTGACATGTCCGCACAAAATAGTCAGTAACTTTTGATTCAAGGCTTAGAATGAGACGAATCAAATGCCCACTTTAAGCTATCTCCATTTTCTATAGTGTGACAAAATTTAAGATTGAAATAGCTATGAAAAAGCCTTCGAGTAATCCAATCTATCTCAAACTGCTTGATGCCATGAATTATGCTTCATTAATAAGCATAGTGATTCAAAATTTGAAGACCAAATAGCTTTGAGAAAGCCTTCGAGCCAATCTATCTCAATTGACTGCTTGATGCCATGAATTATGCTTCATTAATAAGCATTTATTCAATGAGCACCAATGATTAGTTTAGAATTATCATTTTAACTAGCCGGTCAACTTGACATATCGGCACAAAGTCGTCTGTAACTTTTAATTTAGAGTTCAGAATGACAAAAATCCAATGCTCCACGTTAAACATAGCTCTATTTTCTATAGTGTGATAAAATTTAACACTGAAATAGCTTTGAAAAAGCCTCCAAATAATCATTTTAACAATTGATCTCAACACTGCTTGATGCCATGCATTATGCTTCATTAATAAGCTTTTATTCAGTGAGTACCACTGACGAGTTTAGAATTATCATTTTAACTATATTGTGACGCCGGTCAACTTGAAACATGTCTGCACTAAATCGTTTGTAAGTTTGAATTCAGAGCTTAGAACGCCATAAATCCAACATGCACGTTAAGCTAGCTAAATTTTCTATATTGTAAATTCAAAATTTAGGACAGAAAATAGCTACGCCAATGCCCATTCATTAGCACAATCACCAATGAAGTCTTTTATCTCAACTTGACTGCTTCTGTATGTCATGACACTATGATTCATTATATAAGCCCTTAATCCACACACATGAGCACTTCAATGATTAGTTTGAGAACGAACTTGACATTTTAATTTGCTTAGAAATAAATCAACTTGACAAATGTCCGCACAAAATCGAATTCCAAACTGCTATGTCATGCTATGATTGATTCATACCTCAGAATGACTCGAATCACAATAATACCCACATTAAGCTATCTCAATTTTCTATACTGTGAAAAAATGTAAGACTTAAATAGCTAAAATAAAGCCTCCAAGTAATCCAATCTATCGAAAAATGCATGATGCCATGCACTAATCTTCATTTCTAAGCTTTCACTCATTTAGCAACAATGATCAATTTTGAATTATCATTTTAACTCGCCGATCAACTTGAAATGTCCCCACAAAATCGTCAGTAAATTTTGATTCAAAGCTCAGACTGAGACAAATCAAACGCCCACTTTAAGCTAGCTCCATTTCCTATAGTGTGACAAAATTTAAGACTGAAATAGCTTTAAAAAAGCCGTCGAGTGATCCAATCTATTGTAAACTGCTTGATGCCATGAATTATGCTTCATTAATAAGCCTTTTCTCATTGAGCACCAATGATCAGTTTAGAATTATCATTTTAACTAGCCGGTCAACTTGATATATCCGCACGAAATCGTCCGTAACTTTCGATTCAAAGCTTAGAATGACACAAATTCAATGCTCACGTTAAGCTAGCTCAATTTTCTATAGTGTGATAAAATTTAAGACTGAAATATCTCTTACAAAGGATCCAAGTAATCCAATCTATCGCAAACTCCTTGATGTCGTGAATTTTGTTTCATTAATAAGCTTTTACTCAGTGAGCACCACTAATCAGTTTAGAATTATCATTTTAACTCGCCGGTCAACTTGACTTGTCTGTACAAAATTGTTCGTAACTTTTGATCCAGAGCTTAGAATGCCACAAATCCAATGCCCACGTTAAGCTAGCTTAATTTTCTATATTGTGACAAAATTTGAGACTAAAATAGCTATGACAATGCCTCCAAGTAATTTTATCAATTGGAAACTGGTAGATGTCATGAACTATGATTCATTAATAAGCCTTTACTCAATGAGCACCAATGATCTGTTTAGAATGGTTATTTTAACTCGCCGATCAACATGAGTGTCCGCACAAAATCATCTGTAACTTTTAGTTCAGAGCTACAAGAAAGCCTCCCAGTAATCCTCCATGTAATCCAATCTATCAAGTTAAGACTTAATTAGCTAAAATAAAGCCTCTAAGTAATCCAATCTATCGAAAAATGCATGATGCCATTCACTATTCTTCATTTATAAGCTTTTACTCAATGAGCACGAATGATCAGTTTAGAATTATCATTTTAAATCGCCGATCAACTTGATATGTCCTCACAAAATAGTCTGTAACTTTTGATTCAAGGCTTAGAATGAGACGAATCAAATGCCCACTTTAAGCAATCTCCATTTTCTATAGTGTGACCAAATTTAAGATTGAAATAGCTATGACAAAGCATTCGCGTAATCCAATCTATCGCAAACTGCTTGATGCCATGAATTATGCTTTATTAATAAGCCTTTATTCAATGAGCACCAATGATCAGTTTAGAATTATCATTTTAACTAGCCGGTCAACTTGACATATCGGCACAAAGTCGTCTGTAACTTTTGATTTAGAGTTCAGAATGACAAAAATCCAATGTCCACGTTAAACTAGCTCTATTTTCTATAGTGTGATAAAATTTAAGACTGAAATAGCTTTGAAAAAGCCTCCAAATAATCCAATTGATCTCACATTGCTTGATGCCATGCATTATGCTTCATTAATAAGCTTTTATTCAGTGAGCACGACTGATGAGTTAAGAATTATCATTTTAACTCGCCGGTCAACTTGACATGTCCGCACTAAATTGTCTGTAAGTTTTGATTGAGAGCTTAGAACGCCATAAATCCAACACGCACGTTAAGCTAGCTAAATTTTATATATTGTGACAAAATTTAGGACTGAAATTGCTACGCCAATGCCTTCAAGTAATGGAATCTATCGCAAACTGCTTGATGTCATGCACTATGATTCATTAATAGGCCTTTACACCGTGAGCACCAATGATCAGTTTAGAATGATCATTTTAATTTGCCGATCAACTTGACATGTCCGCACAAAATCTTCCATAACTTTTGATTCATAGCTCAGAATGACACGAATCCAAAACCCACATTAAGCTATCTCAATTTTCTATACTGTGAAAAAATTTAAGACTAAAATAGCTAAAATAAAGCCTCCAAGTAATGCAATCTATCGCAAAATGCATGATGCCATGCACTATTTTTCATTTATAAGGTTTTTCTCATTGAGCACCAATGATCAATTTAGAATAATCATTTTAACTCGCCTATCAACTTGAATTATCTGCACAAAATTGTCTATAACTTTTGATTCAAAGCTCAGTATGAGACGAATCAAGCGCCCACTTTAAGCTAGCTCCATTTCCTATACTGTGACAAAATTTAAGACTGAAATAGCTATGAAAAAGCCATCGAGTGATCCAATCTATTGTAAAATGCTTGATGCAATGAATTATGCTTCATTAATAAGCCTTTACTCAATGAGCACCAATGATCAGTTTAGAATTATCATTTTCACTAGCCGGTCAACTTGATATATCCGCACGAAATCGTCCATAATTTTCGATTCAGATCAGAATGACATGAATCCAATGCTCATGTTAAGCTAGGTCAATTTTCAATAGCGTGACAAAATTTAATGCTGAAATAGCTTTGACAAAGCATCCAAGTATTCCAATCTATCGCAGACACCATGATGCCATGAATTATGTTTAATTAATAAGCTTTTACTCAGTGAGCACCACTGATCAGTTTAGAATTATCATTTTAACTCTCCGGTCAACATGACATGTCTATACTAAATTGTCCGTAAGTTTTGATCCAGAGCTTTGAATGCCACAAATCCAACACCCATGTTAATCAAGATTAATTTTCTATATTGTGACAAAAATTAAAACTGAAATATCTACGACAATGCCTCCAAGTAATTTTATCTATTGGAACCTGGTAGATGTCATGCACTATGATTCATTAATAAGCCTTTACTCAATGAGCACCAATGATCTGTTTAGAATGATCATTTTAACTCGCTGATCAACTGACATGTCCTCACAAAATCTTCTGTAACTTTTGATTCAGAGCTACAAGAAAGCCTCCCAGCAATCCTCCAAGTAATCCAATCTATCAAGTTAAGACTTAAATAGCTACAAGAAAGCCTACAAGTAATCCAATCTATCGCAAAATGCATGATGCCATGCACTATTCTTCATTTATAAGCTTTTACTCAATGAGCACCAATGATCAGTTTAGAATTATCATATTAACTCGCCGATCAACTTGACTGTCCGTACAAAATCTTCCGTAACTTTTGATTCAGAGCTCAGAATGATACAAAACCAATGCCCTTGTTATCTATTGGAAACCGCTAGATGTCATGCATTATGATTCATTAATAAGCCTTTACTCAATGAGCACCAATGATCAGTTTAGAATGATCATTTTAACTCACCAATCAACTTGACATGCCTGTACAAAAATCTTCGGTAACTTTTGATTCAGAGCTCAGAATGACACTAATCCAATGCCCACTTTAAGCTAACTCAATTTTCTATATTGTGAAAAAATTTAAGACTTAAATAGCTACGATAAAACTTCCAAGTAATCCGATCTATCGAAAAAAATGCATGATGCCATGCACTATTCTTCATTTATAAGCTTTTAATCAATGAGCACCAATGAGTAGTTTAGAATTATCATTTTAACTCGCCGATCAACTTGACATGTATGCACAAAATCGCACGTAACTTTTGATTCAGAGCTAGAATGAGACGAATCAAAGTAATCCAATCTATCGCAAAATGCATGATGCCATGCACTATTCTTCAGTAATAAGATTTAACTCAATGAGCACCAATGATTAGTTTAGAATGATCATTTTAACTAGTCGGTAAACTTAACATGTATGCACAAAATCGCCAGTAACTAGTGATTCAGAGCTCAGAATGACACAAATCCAATGCCTACGTTAATCTCACTCAATTTTCGATAGTGTGAAATCATTTAAGATTAAAATAGCTATAATAAAGCTTCCAAGTGATCGAATCTATCGCAAACAGCGTGATGCCATGCATTATGCTTGATTAATAAGCCTTTTAACTAGTCAATGATCAGAAATGATTAAACTGCGTGATGTCAATTAATGATCACAAATGATAAGTTGAGAATGATCATTTTAACTAGCCGATCAGTTTGACATGTCCGCACTAAATCATCAATAACTTTTGATTCAGAGCTCAAAATGACACAAATCTAACGCCCACATTAAACTACCTCAGTTTTCTATATTGTGTTAAAATTTCTGACTGAAATAGCTACAACAAAACCTACAAGTAGTTGAATCTATCGCACACTTTGTGATGCCATGCATTATGCTTCATTAATACGCCTTTACTCAATGAGCACCAACGATAAGTTTAGAATGATCATTTTAATTGACAGATCAACTTGACATGTACGCACTAAATCGTCTATGCCTTTTTATTCAGAGCTCAAAATGACACGAATCCTCTCATTATAAGCTACCTCAATTTCCTATATTGTGAAAAAATTTAAGACTGAAATAGCTATTACAAAGCCTCCAAGTAATCCAATCTATAACAATCTGCTTCATGCCATTCATTATGCTTCATTAATAAGCCTTTTCTCAATGAGTACCAAATATCATTTTATAATGATCATTTCAACTAGTCGGTCAACTTGACATGTCCGCATGAAATCATCAGTAACTTTTAATTCAGAGCTTTGAATGACATGAATCAAATGCCCACGTTAACTAGCTCATTTTTCTTTAGTGTGAGAAAATTTGAGATTGAAATAGCTTTGACAAAGCCTTTAAGTAATCAAATCTATCGCAAACAGCGTGATGCCATGCATTATGCTTGACTAGTAAGCGTTTACTCAATTAGCACCAATGATTAGTTTAGAATTATCACTTTAACTGGCCGATCATCTGACATTTCAGCACTAAATAGTCTATAACTTTCGATTCAGAGTTCAGAGCGACACGAATCCAACGTCAAGGTTAAGGTAGATCAATTTTGTGGATTGTGAAAAAATTTAAGACGGAAATAGCTACAACAAAACCTCGAAGTTATCAAATCTATCGCAAACTGCTTGATGCCATGCATTATGCCTCATTAATAAGCCTATAATTTAATGAGCACCAATAATTAGTTTAGAATGATCATTTTAATTTGTCCGTCAGCTTGACATGTCCGCACGAAATCGCCCGTAATTATTGATTCAAAGCTCAGAATGAGACGAACCCAACGCCCACGTTAAACTCGCTCAATTTTCTATAGTGTGACAAAATTAAGGGCTAAAATAGCCAAGACAAAGCTTCCAAGTAATCGAATCTATCGCAAACAGTGTGATACCATGCATTATGCTTGATTAATAAGCCTTTACTCAATGAACACCAATGATTAGTTTAGAGTGATCATTTTAACTGGCCGATCAGCTTGACATGTCCGCACTAAATCGTCTATATTTTTTATTCAGAGTTCAAAATGACACGAATCTAACGTCCACATTAAGGTAGCTCAATGTTCGATAGTGTGAAAAAATTTAATACTGAAATAGCTACGACAAAGCCTCCAAGTAATACAATCTATCTCACAATGCTTGACGCCATGCATTATGCTTAATTAATAAGCTTTTACTCAATGAGCACCAATGATTAGTTTAGATTGATCATTTTAACAAGTCGGTAAACTTGACATATATGCACGAAATCGCCCATAACTAGTGATTCAGGCTCAGAATGACACGAATCCTATGCCCACGTTAAGCTCGCTCAATTTTCTATAGTGTGACAAAATTTAAGATTGAAATAGTTATGACAAAGCTTCCAAGTAATCGAATCTATCGCAAACAGCGTGATGCCATGCATTATTCTTGATTAATAACTCTTTACTGAATGAGCACAAATAATCAGTTGAGAATGGTCCATTTAACTTGCCGATCATCTTGACATGTCCGCAATAAATTTTCTATAACTTTTAATTAAGAGCTTAGAATGACACAAATCTAACGCCCACGTTAAACTACGTCAATGTTCTATATTGTGTTAAAATTTAAGACTGAAATAGCTACACCAAAACCTCCAAGTAGTTGAATCTATCGCAAATTTTGTGATGCCACGCATCTTGCTTCATTAATAAGGCTTTACTCTATGCGCCACAATGATCAGTTTAGAATGCTCATTTTAATTGGTAGATCAACATGACATGTCCGCACTAAATCGTCTATAACTTTTGATTCAGAGCTCAGAATGACACGAATCCAATGCTCGCGTTAAGCTGACTCAATTTCCTATATTTTGACAAAAAAAATTAAGACTGAAATAGCTTTTATAAAGCCTCCAAGCAATCCAATCTATCACAATTTGCTTGATGACATGCATTATGCTTCATTAATAAGTATTTAATCAATGAGCACCCATAATCAGTTTAGAATGATCATTTCAACTAGCCGGTCAACTTAACATATCCGCACGAAATCATATGTAACTTTTAATTCAGCGCTCAGAATGACACGAATCAAATGCCCACGTTAAGCTAGCTCATTTTTCTATAGTGTGACAAAATTTAAGACTAAAATAGCTATGACAAATCTTCCAAGAAATCGAATCTATCGCAAACAGCATGATGCCATGCATTATGCTTGATTAGTAAGCCTTTTTCAATGAGCACCAATGATCAGTTTAGAACGATCATTTTAACTGGCCAATAAGCTTGACATATCCACCCTAGATCGTCTATAACTATTGATTCAGAGTTCCGAATGACATGAATCAAACTCTCACATTAAGGTAGCTCAATTTTATATATAGTGGAAAACTTTAAGACCGAAATAGCGGCGACAAGGCCTCAAACTAATCCAATCTATCGCAAATTGTTTGATGCCATGCGATATGCTTCATTAATAAGAATTTACTAAATGCGCACCAATGATCAGTTTAGAATGATCATTTTAATTGACAAATGAACTTGACAAGTGGGCACTAAATCGTCTATAACTTTTTATTCAGAGCTCAACATGACATGAATCAAACACTCATGTTAAGCTACCTCAATTTCCAATATTGTGAAAAACTTTAAGACTGAAATAGCTTTTACAAAGCCTCTAAGTAATCCAATCTTTCACAATCTGCTTCATGCCATTCATTATGCTTCATTAGTAAGCCTTTTCTCAATGAGCTCCAATTATCAGTTTAGAATGATCATTTCAACTAGTCGGTCAACTTGACATGTCCGCATGAAATTATTTGTATCTTTTAATTCAGAGCTTAGAATGACACGAATCAAATGCCCACGTTAAGCTAGCTCATTTTTCTATAGTGTGACAAAATTTAAGAATGAAATAGCTACGACAAAGCTTCCAAGTAATCAAAACTATTGCAAAAAGCATGATGCCATGAATTCATCTATTGCAAAAAGCGTGATGCCATGAATTATGCTTGACTAGTAAGCCTTTACTCAATTAGCAGCAGTGATCAGTTTAGAATGATCATTTTAATTGGCCGATCATCTTGACATTTTCTGCACTAAATCGTCTATGACTTTCGATTCATAGTTCCGAACGACACGAATCCAACTCCCTGGTTATTGTAGCTCAATTTTCTGGATTGTGAAAAAATTTAAGATGGAAATAGCTACACCAAACCCTCCAAGTAATCCAATCTATCACAAACTGCTTGATGCCATGCATTATGCTTCATTAATAAACTTATACTCAATGAGCATCAATGATTAGTTTAGAACGATCATTTTAACTTGTCGGTAGACTTGAGAGGTACGCACGAAAACGCCCGTAATTGTTGATTCAAAGCTTAGAATGAGACGAATCCAACGCCCAAGTTGAGCTCGCTCTATTTTCTATAGTTTGATAAAATTTAGGGCTAAAATAGCCAAGAAAAAGCTTCCAAGTAATCGAATCAATCGCAAACAGGGTGATGCCATCCATTATGCTTGATTAATAACCCTTTACTCAATGAGCACCAATGATCAGTTTAAAATGATAATTTTAACTAGCCGATCAGCTTGATATTCCAAGTAATCCAATCTATCGCAAACTGCTTTACGCCATGCATTATGGTTCATTAATAAGTTTTTACTCAATGACGTCAATGATTAGTGTATAGTGATCATTTTAACTACTCGGTAAACTTGACATGTATGCACGAAATCGCCCGTAACTAGTGATTCACAGCTCAGAATGACCCGAATCCAATACCCACGTTAAGCTAGCTCATTTTTCTATAGTTTAACAAAATTTAAGATTAAATTAGCTATGAAAATTCTTTCAAGTAATCGAGTCTATCGCAAACAGCGTGACGCCATGCATTATGCTTGATTTGTAAGCCTTTACTCAATGAGCACAAATGATCAGTTCATGATGACCATTTAACTGGCCAATCAGCTTGACATGTCCGCACTAAATCGTCTATAACTTTTGATTAAGAGCTGAGAATGACACGAATCTAACGCCCACGTTAAACTATCTCAATTTTCTATATTGTGTTAAAATTTAAGACTGAAACAGCTACAACAAAACCTCAAAGAAGTTAAATCTATTGCAAACTTTGTGATGCCACGCATTATACTTCATTAATACGCCTTTACTCAATGAGCACCAATGATGAGTTTCGAATGGTCATTTTAATTGGCAGATCAACTTGACATGTCCGCACTAAATCGTCTATAAATTTTTATTCAGAGCTCACAATGACACGAATCCAACGCTCATGCTAAGCTACCTCAATTTCATATATTGTGAAAAAAATTAAGACTGAAATAGCTATTACAAGGCCTCCAAGTAATCCAATCTTGCACAATCTGCATCATGCCATTCATTATGCTTCATTAATAAACCTTTTCTCAATGACCACCAATGATTAGTTTAGAATGATCATTTTAACTTGTCGGTCAACTTGACATGTACGCACAAAAATGCCCGTAACTAGTGATTCGGAGCTCAGAATGACACGAATGCAATGCCTACATTAAGCTCGCTCAATTTTCTATACTGTGAAATAAATTTAGATTGAAATAGCTATAACAAAGCTTCCAAGTAATCGAATCAATCGCAAACAGCGTTATGCCAAGCATTATGCTTGATTAATAAGCCTTTACTCAATGATCACAAATGATAAGTTGAGAATGGTCATTTTAATTGGCTGATCAGCTTGACATGTCCACACTAAATCGTCAATAACTTTTGATTCATAGCTCAGAATGACACGAATCTAACGCCCATGTTAAACTACCTCAGTTTTCTATATTGTGTTAAAATTAAAGACTGAAATAGCTACAACAAAACCTCTAAGTAGTTGAATCTATCGCAAAATTTGTGATGCCATGCATTATGCTTCATTAATACGCCTTTCCTTAATGAGCACCAATGATCAGTTTAGAATGATCATTTTAAGTGACAGATCAACTTGACATGTCCGCACGAAATCGTCTATAACTTTTTATTCAGAGCTCACAATGACATGAATCCGTTCATGATAAGCTACCTCAATTTCCTATATTGTGAAAAAATTTAAGACTGAAATATCTATTACAAAGCGTCCAAGAAATCCAATCTATCACAATCTGCTTCATGCCATTCATTATGCTTCATTAATAAGCCTTTTCTCAATGAGCACCAATTATCAGTTTAGATTGATCATTTCAACTAGCCGGTCAACTTCACATATCCGTACGAAGTCATCTGTAACATTTAATTCAGAGCTTAGAATGACATGAATCAAATGCCCGCGTTAAGCTAGCTCATTTTTCTATAGTGTGACAAAATTTAAGAATGCAATAGCTACGACAAATCTTCCAAGTAATCAAATCTATCGCAAACAGCGTGATGCCATGAATTATGCTTGACTAGTAAGCCTTTACTCAATTAGCAGCAGTGATCAGTTTAGAATGATCATTTTAACTGGCCGATCATCTTGACATTTTCCGCACTAAATCGTCTATGATTTTTGATTCATAGTTTAGAACGACACGAATCCAACGCCCTGATTAAGGTAGCTCAATTTTCTGGATTGTGAAAAAATTTAAGATGGAAATAGCTACAAAAAAGCCTCCAAGTAATCCAATCTATCGCAAACTGATTGATGCCATGCATTAGGCTTCATTAATAAACCTATACTCAGTGAGCACCAATGTTTAGTCAAGAACGATCATTTTAACTTGTCGGTCAACTTGACAGGTCCGCACGAAATCGCCGGTAATTATTGATTCAAAGCTCAGAATGAGACGAATCCAACGCCCAAGTTAAGCTCGCTCTATTTTCTATAGTGTGACAAAATTTAGGGCTAAAATTGCGAAGAAAAAGCTTCCAAGTAATCGAATGTATCGCAAACAGGGTGATGCCATGCATTATGCTTGATTAATGAGCACCAATGATCAGTTTAAAACGATAATTTTAACTAGCCAATCAGCTTGACATTTCCGCACTAAATCTTTTATATTTTTGATTCAGAGTTCAGAATGACACGAATCTAACGCCCACATTAAGGTAGCTCAATTTTCTATATTGTGAAAAAGTATAATACTGAAATAGCTACAAAAAAGCTTCCAATTAATCAAATCTATCGCAAACTGCTTTACCCCATGCATTATGATTCATTAATAAGTTTTTACTTAATAAGCACCAATGATTAGTTTATAATGATCATTTTAACTAGTCAGTAAACTTGACATGTATGCACGAAATCACCAGTAACTAGTGATACAGAGCTTAGAATGACCTGAATCCAAGGCCCATGTGAAGCTAGCTCATTTTTCTATAGTGTGACAAAATTTAAGATTGAATTAGCTATGAAAAATCTTTTAAGTAATCGAATCTATCGCTAACAGCGTGATGCCATGCATTATGCTTCATTAGTAAGACTTTACTCAATGAGAAAAAATGATCAGTTGATAATGATCATTTTAAGTGGCCAATCAGCCTGATATGTCCGCACTAAATCGTCTATAACTTTCGATTAAGAGCTGAGAATGACAGGAATCTAACGCCCACGTTAAACTAACTCAATTTTCAATATTGTGTTAAAATTTAAGACTGAATCAGCTACAACAAAACCACCAAGTAGTTGAATCTATCGCAAACTTTGTGATGCCACGCATGATGCTTCATTAATACGACTTTACTCATTGAGCACCAATGACCAGTTTAGAATGGTCATTTTAATTGGCAGATCAACTTGCATATCCACACTAAATTGTGAATAACTTTTGATTCAGAGCTCATAATGACACGAATCCAACGCTCACTATAAGCTAGCTCAATTTTGCTATATTGTGAAAACATTTAATACTAAAATAGCTATTACAAAGCCCGCAAGTAATCCAATTTATCACAATCTACTGGAAGCCATGCATTTTGCTTCATTAATAAGTGTTTACTCTGCGCCACAATGATCAGTTTAGAATGATCATTTTAATTGGAAGATCAACTTGACAGGTACGCACTAAATCGTCTATAACTTGTGATTCAAAGCTCAGAATGACACGACTCCAACACTCACGTTCAGCTAACTCAATTTCCTATATTGTGAAAAAATTTAAGACTGAAATAGCTATTACAAAGCCTCCAAGTAATCCAGTCTATCACAATCTACTTGATGCCATGCATTATGATTCTTTAATAAGCCTTTACTCAATGAGCACCCATAATCAGTTTATAATAATCATTTCAACTACCCGGTCAACTTAAAATATCCACACGAAATCATCTGTAACTTTTAATTCAGAGCTGAGAAAGACACGAATCAAATGCCCACGTTAAGCTAGCTCATTTTTCTATAGTGTGACAAAATTTGGGACTAAAATAGCTATGACAAATCTTCCAAGTAATCGAACCTATCGCAAACAGCATGATGCCATGCGTTATGCTTGATTAGTAAGCCTTTACTCAATGACCACCAATGATCAGTTTAGAATGATCATTTTAACTTGCCAGTCAGCTTGACATATCCGCACTAAATCGTCTATAACAATTGATTCAGAGTTCCGAATGACACGAATCGAATTCCCAAATTTAGGTAGCTCAATTTTATATATTGTGGAAAAATTTAAGACTTAAATAGCAATGATAAAGCCTCCAACTAATCCAATCTATCACAAACTGTTTGATGCCATGCGATATGCTTCATTAATAAGCCTTTACTCAATGAGCACCAATGATCAGTTTAGAATGATAATTTTAATTGACAGATCAACTTTATGTCTGCACTAAATGGTCTACAACTTTTTATTCGGAGCTCACAATGACACGAATCCAACGATCACGTTAAGCTACCTCAATTTCCTATATTATGAAAAAAAAATTGAGACTGAAATAGCTATTACAAAGCCTCCAAGTAATCCAAACTATCACAATCTCCATCACGCCATTCATTATGCTTCATTAATAAGCCTTTTCTCAATGAGCACCAATGATTAGTTTAGAATGATCATTTTAACTTGTCGGTCAACTTGACATGTACGCACGAAAATTCCCGTAACTAGTGATTCAGAGCTTAAAATGACACGAATCCAATGCCCACGTTAAGCTCACTCAATTTTCTATAGTGTGACAAAATTTAAGATTCAAATAGCTATGATAAAGCTTCCAAGTAATCGAATCTATCGCAAACAGCGTGATGCCATGCATTATTCTAGATTAATGAGCCTTTACTCAATGAGCACAAATGATGAGTTGAGAATGATCATTTTAATTGGCTGATCAGCTTTACATGTCCGCACTAAATCGTCTATAACATTTGATTCAGAGCTCAGAATGACACGAATCTAACGCCCACATTAAACTACCTAAATCTTCAATATTGTGTTAAAATTAAAGACTGAAATAGCTACAACAAAATCTCCAAGTAGTTGAATCTATCACAAATTTTGTGATGCCACGCATTATGCTTCATTAATACGCCTTTACTCAATGAGCAAAAATCATCAGTTTAGAATGATCATTTTAATTGGCATATCAATTTTCATATCCGCACTAAATCGTGTATAACTTTTGATTCAGAGCTTATAATGACACGAATCATACGCTCACGTTAAGCTAACTGACTTTCTTATGTTGTATAAAAATTTTAGACTGAAATAGCCGTTATAAAGACTCCAAGTAATCCAATCTATCACAAGCTGCTTGATGCCATGCATTATGCTTCATTAATAAGCTTTTACTCAATGAGCACCCATAATCTGTTTAGAATGATCATTTCAACTAGCCAGTCAACTTAACATATCCGCACGAAATCATCTGTAACTTTTAATTCAGAGCACATAATGATACGAATCAAGTGCCCATGTTAAGCTAGATAATTTTTCTATAGTGTGACAAAATTTAAGACAAATACAGCTATGACAAATTTTCCATGTAATCGAATCTATCGCAAACAGCTTGATGCCATGCATTATGCTTGATTAGTAAGACTTTACTCAATGAGCACCAATGATCAGTTTAGAATGATCATTTTAACTGGCTAATCAGCTTGACATATCCACACTAAATCGTCTATAACTTTTGATTCTGAGTTCAAAATGACACGAATCCAACGCCCAGGTTAAGGTACCTCACATTCTATATTGTGAAAAATTTAAGATTGAAATAGCTACGACAAAGCCTCCAAATAATCCAATCTATCCCGAACTGTTTGATGCCATGCATTATGTTTCATTCATAAGCCATTACTCAATGAGCACCAATAATTAGTTTACAATGATCATTTTAACTAGTCGGTCAACTTGACATGTCCGCTCAAAATCTCCCATAACTATTGATTCGGAGTTGGGAATGACATGAATCCAATGCTCACATTAATCTCACTCAAATTTCTATACTGTGACAAAATATAATACTGAAATAGCTATGACAAAGCCTCCAAGTAATCGAATATATTGCAAACAGCGTGATGCCATGCATTATGCTTGATTAGTAAGCCTTTACTCAATGAGCACAAATGATCAGTTTAGAATGATCATTTTAATTGGCCGATCTGCTTGACATGTCCGCACTAAATCATATATAATTTTCGATTCAGAGTTCAGAATGACATGAATCCAATGCCCAGATTAAGGTAGATCAATTTTCTATATTGTGAAAAAAATTAAAACTAAAACAGCTACGACAAAGCCTCGAAGTAATCCAATCTATCGCAAACTGCTTGATGCCTTGCATTATGCTTCATTCATAAGCCTTTACTCAATGAGCACTAATGATTAGTTTAGAATGATCATTTTAACTAGTCGGTTAACTTGACATGTCCGCACAAAATCGCATATTATTGTTCGTTCAGAGCTCAGAATGACACGAATCCAATGCCCACGTTAAGCTCGCTCAATTTTCTATAGTGTGGCAAAATTTAAGACTAAAATAGCCAAGACAAAGCTTCCAAGTAATCGAATCTATCGCAAACAGGGTGATGCCATCCACTGTGCTTGATTAATAAGCCCTTACTCAATGAGCACCAATGATCATTTTATCTTTTCGATCAGCTTGACATGTCCGCACTAAATCATCTATACCTTTTGATTTAGAGTTCAGAATGACACGAATCCAACACCCACATTATGGTAGCTTAAATTTCTATATTTTGAAAAAATTTAAGACCAAAATATCGACGACAAAGCCTCCAAGTAATCCAATCTATCGCAAATTGCTTGATGCCATGCGTTATGCCTCATTAATAAGCCTTTACTCAATGAGCAACAATGATTAGTTTAGAATAATCATTTTAACTAGTAGGTCGACTCGACATGTCCGCACAAAATCGCTCGTAACTATTATATTCAGAGCTCAGAAGGACACGATTCCAACACTCACGTTAAGCCAACCCAATTTAATATAATTTCAAAAAATTTAAGACTGAAATAGCTACGACAAAGCCTCAAAGTAATCCAATCTATCGTAAACTGCTTGATGCCATGCATTATACTTCATTAATAACCCAAACTGTGTGATGCCGTGCATTATGTATCATTTATAAGCTTTTACTCAAGAAGCACCACTGATCTGTTTGGAATGATCATTTTAAAAGGCCGATCAACTTGACATATCCGCACTAAATCATCTTTAACTTTTGATTTATAGTTCAGAAAGACACAAATCCAATGTCCAAGTAAAGCTAGCTCAATTTTCCATATTTTTACAACATTTGAGACTTAAAGAGTTAAGAAAAAGTCTCTGAGTAATCCAATGTATCCCAAACTGCATGATGCTTCATTGATAAGCCTTTACTCAATGAGTACCAATATTCTGTTTAGAATGATCATTTTGACTGGCCGATCAACTTCACATGTCCACACTAAATCGTCCGTAACTTTTGGTTTAAAGCTCAGAATGACACGAATCCAACTCCCATGTTAAATTAGCTCAATATTATATACTGTGACAACATTCGAGACTGAAAGGGCTACGAAAAAAGCCTCTAAGTAATCTAATACATCCCAAACTGCGTTAGGCCATGCGTTATGCTTCATTTATAAGCCTTTATTCAAGGAGCACCAGTGATCATTTTAGAATGATCAATTTCACTGGCCGATCAACTGGACATGTACGCACTAAATCGTCCGTAACTTTTGATATAGGTTTCAGAATGACACGAATCCAACGACCACGTTAAGCTAGCAAAATTTATTGTATTGTGACAATATTTGAGAATGAAAGAGTTACGACAAAGCCTCCAAGTAATCAATGTATCCCAAACTTCGTGATACAATGTATAATGCTTCATGTATAAGCTTTTACTCAAGTAGCACCAATAATCTGTTTAGAATTATCATTGTAACTGGCCAATCAACTTGACATGTCCACACTAAATCGTTTGTAATTTATGATTTAGAGTTCAAAATGACACGAATCCATAGCCCACATTAAGCTAGCTCAATTTTCTATATTGTGACAAAATTTAAGACCGGAATAGCTACCACAAAGTCTCCAAGTAATCCAATCTATTCCAAACTGCATGATGCCACACATTATGCTTAATTTATAAGCCTTTACTCAAGGAGCCCCAGTACTAAGTTTAAAATCATCATTTTAACTAGCTGATCAACTTCACATGTCCGCACTGAATCGTATTTAACTTTTGATTTAAAGCTCAAAATGACATGAGTCCCACACCCACGTTAAGCTAGCTCAATTTTCCATATTGTGACAATATTTAAGACCGAAAGAGCTACGAAAAAGCCTCCAAGTAATCCAATGTATCCCAAACTGTGTGATTTTGTGCGTTATGCTTCATTTATACGACTTTACTTGACGAGCCCCAATGATCAGTTTACAATAATCATTTTCACTTGCCGTTCAATTTGACATAACCGCACTAAATCTTCCGTACATTTTGATTTAGAATTCAGAATGAAACGAATCCAATGCCCAAGTTAAGCTAGCTCAATTTTTCATATCGTGACAACATTTGGGACTAAAAGAGCTATGAGGAAACCTCGAAGTAATCCAATGTGTCCCAAACTGTGTGATGCCATGCATTATGATTCATTTATAAGTCTTTGCTCAAGGATCACCAATGATCAGTTTAGAATGATCATTTTAACAGGCCTTTCAACTGGACATGTGCGGACTAAATTGTCCGTAACTTTTTATTTAAAGTTCAGAATGACACGAATCCAAAGCCCACGTTAAGCTAGCTACATTTTGTATATTGTGACAAAATTTGAGACCTAAAGAGCTATGACAAAGCCTCCAAGAAATCCAATGTATCCGAAATTGAGTGATGTCGTGCATTATGATTCATTTATAACCCTTTACTCAAGGAGCACCAATGATGAGTTTAGAATGATCATTTAAACTGGACGATCAACTTGACATATCAACACTAAATCGTCTCTAACTTTTGATTTAGAGTTCAAAATGACACGAATCCAACACCCACATTAATCTAGCTCAAATTTCTATATTGTAACAAAATTTAAGACAGAATAGCTACAAGAAAGCCTCCAAGTAATCCAATCTATTCCAAACTGAGTGATGCCATGCATTATGCTTCATTTATATCCTTTACCGAAGGAGCACCAATTATAAGTATAGAATGATCATTTTAACTAGCTGATCACCTTGACATGACCGCACTAAATCGTCTTTAATTTTTCATTTAGAGCTCAAAATGACATGAGTCCAATGCCCACGTTAAACTAGCTCAATTTTCCATATTATGACAACATTTAAGACTGAAAGAGCTACGAAAAAGCCTCCAAGTAATCCAATGTATCCCAAACAGCGTGATATCCTGCATTATGCTTCATTTATACGCCTTTACTTAACGAGCACCCATGATCAGTTTAGAATGATCATTTTAACTTGCCGATCAATTTTACATGTCCACACTAAATCGTCCGTAACTTTTGATTTAGAATTCAGAATGAAACGAATCCAATATCTACGTTAAGCTAGCTCAATTTTCTATATTGTGACAACATTCGAGACCTAAAGAGCTATGACAAAGCCACGAAGTAATCCAATGTATCCGAAATTGCGTGATGCCATGCATTATGATTCATTTATAAGCCTTTACTCAAGGATCACCAATGATGAGTTTAAAATGGTCATTTTAACTGGCCGATCAACTTGATATATCCACACTAAATCGTCTGTAACTTTTGATTTAGAGTTTGAAATGACACGAATCCAACGCCCACATTAATCTAGCTCAATTTTCTATATTGTAACATAATTTCAGACCGGAATAGCTACAACAAAGCCTCCAAGTAATCCAATTTATTCCAAACTGCGTGATGCCATGCATTATGCTTCATTTATACCCTTTACTGAAGGAGCACCAATAATAAGTATAGATTGATCACTTTAAATAGCTGATCAGCTAGACATGTCCGCACTATATCGTCTTTAAATTTTCATTCAGAGCTCAAAATGACATGAGTCCAACGCCCACATTAAAATAGCTCAATTTTCCATATTATGACATCATTTAAGACTGAAAGAGCTACGAAAAAGCCTCCAAGTAATCCAATGTATCCCAAACTGCGTGATACCCTGCATTATGCTTCATTTATACGCCTTTACTTAACGAGCACCAATAATCAGTTTAGAATGATCATTTTAACTTGCCGATTAATTTTACATCTCCGCACTAAATCGTTTGTAACTTTAATTTAGAATTCAGAATGAAACGAATCCAATATCTATGTTAAGTTAGTTCAATTTTCAATATCGTGACAACATTTGACACTAAAGGAACTATGAAAAAGCCTCGAAGTAATCCAATGTTCCCAAACTGCGTGATGCCACGCATTAAGCCTTTACTTAAGGATCACCAATGATCAGTTTAAAATGGTCATTTTAACTGGTCGATCAACTTGACATGTTCGCACTAAATCGTCCGTAACTTTTGGTTTAAAGTTCAGAATGTTACGAATCCAACGCCCACGTTAAGGTAGCTCAAATTTGTATGTTGTGACAACATTTGAGACCTAAAGAGCTATGACAAAGCCTCCAAGTAATCCATTGTATCCAAAACTGCTTGATGCCTTGCATTATGATTCGTTTACAAGCCTTTACTCAAGGAGCACCAATGATGAGTTTAGAATGATCATTTTAACTGGCTGATCAACTTGACATATCCGCACTAAATCATCTGTACATTTTGATTTAGAGTTCATAATGACAAGAATCCAACGTCCATGTTAAGCTAGCTAAATTTTCCATATTGTGACAACATTTGAGAGTAAAAGAGCTACAAAAAGCCTCCATGTAGTCCAATGTATCCCAAACAGCGTGATGCCATGCATTATGATTCATTTATAAGCCTTTACTCAGGCAGCACCAATGATGAGTTTAGAATGATCATTTTAACTAGCCGATTAAATTGCCATGTCCGCACTAAATGGTCCGTAGCTTTTGATTTATAGCTCAAAATGACACGAATCCAACGCTTACGTTAAGCTAGCTCAATTTTCTATATTGTGATAACATTTGAGACTAAAGCATCTAAGAAAAAACCTTGATGTAATCCAATGTATCCAAAATTTTATGATGTCATGACTTCTCCTTCATTTATAAGCATTTACTTAAGGAGCACCAATGATCAGCTTAGAATGATCATTCTTACTGGCCGATCAACTTCACATGTCCGATCTAAATCATCTGTAACTTTTGATTTAGATTTGAGAATGACACGAATCAAATTGGCACGTTAAGCTAGCTCAATTTTCTATATTGTGACAACATTTGAGACTAAAAGAGCTAAGACAAAGCCTGCAAGTAATCCAATGTTTCCCAAACTGCGTGATGCCATGCATTATGCTTCATTTATAAGCCTTTACTCAAGGAGAACCAATAATTAGTTTAGAATGATAATTTAACAGGCCCATCAACTTGACATGTCCGCACTAAATCGTCCATTGCTTTTGATTTATAGTTCAAAATGACACGAATCCAACGCTCATGTTAATCTAGCTCAATTTTCTATATTGTGACAACATTTAAGACAAAAATAGCTACAACAAAGCCTCGAAGTAATCTAAATTATTCCAAACTGCGTGATGCCATGCATTATGCTTCATTCATAAGCATTTACTCAAGGAGCACCAATAATAACTTTAGAATGATCACTTTAACTAGCTGATCAACTTGATATGTTTGTACTAGATCGTCTTTAACTTTGGATTTAGAGCTAAAATTAACATGAATCCAACACCCACGTTAAGCTAAATTAATTTTCCATATTGTGACAAAATTTGAGAATGAAAGAGATACGAAAAAGCCTCCAAATAATCCAATATATCCCAAACTGCGTGATGCAATGCATTATGCTTTTTTATAACCCTTTACTCAAGGAGCACCAATGATCAGTTTAGAATGATCATTTAAACTGACTGATCAACTTGTTATGTCCTCACTAAATCATCTATAACTTTTGATTTAGAGTTCAGAATGATACGAATCCAAAGCTCACGTTAAGCTAGCACAATTTTCTATTGGGTGACAACATTTGAGACTAAAAGTACTAAGACAAAGCCTCCTATTAATCCAATGTATCCCAAACTGCATTATGCTTCATTTATAAGGGTTTACTCAAAGAGCACCAATGATAAGTTTAGAATGATCATTTTAACTGGCCGATCAACTTGACATTTCCGCACCAAATCGTCCATAATGTTTTATTTAGAGTTCAGAATGACACAAATCCAACACCCACGTTAAGCTAGCTCAATTTTCTATATTGTGACAAAATTTGAGACTAAATGAGCTACGACAAAGCCTCCAAGTAATCCATATGTATCTCAAACTGCGTGATGACATGCATTATGCTTCATTTATAACCTTTTAATCAACGAGCATCAATGATCAGTTTAGAATAATCATTTTAAATGGCCGATCAACTTGACATGTCCGCACTAAATCGTCCGTAAATTTTAATTTAGAGTTCAGAATGACATGAATGCAATGTCCATGTTAAGCTAGCTCAATATTCTATACTGTGACATCATTTATGAATAAAAGAGCTTCAACAAAGCATCCAAAAAATCCAATGTATCCCAACCTGCGTGATGCCATGCATTATGGTTCATTTATAAGCGTGTACTCAAGGAGCACAAATAATCAGTTTAGAATGATCATTTTAACAGGCCGATCAACTTGACATGTCCACACTAAATCGTCCATAACTTTTGATTTAGAGTTCAAAAAGAAACAAATCCAATGCTCCCATTAATCTAGCTCAATTTTAAATATTGTGACAAATATTTAAGTCCAAAATAGCTACAAAAAAGCATCCCAGTAATCCAACGTATCCCAAAGTACGTGATGCCATGCATTATGCTTTATATATATGCCTTTACTTAACGAGCACCAATGATCAGTTTAGAATGATCATTTTAAGTGGCCGATTAACTTGACATGTTCGCACTAAATCATTCATAACTTTTTATTTAGAGTTCAGAATGACAAGAATACAACGCCCACGTTAAACTAGCTCAATTTTCCATATTGTGCCAACATTTGAGACTAAACGAGGTACGAAAAAGGCTCCACGTAATCCAATATATCCCAAACTACATGATGCCATGAATTATGCTTCATTTATAAGCCTTTACTCAAGGAGCACAAATGATCAGTTTAGAATGATCATTCTAACTGGAAGAACAACTTGACATATCCAAACTAAATCGTCCATAAATTTTTATTTAGAGTTCAGAATGACACAAATCCAATCCTCACGTTAAGCTAGCTCTATTTTCTATATTGTGACAATATTTGGCACTAAAAGAGCTACGACAAAGCCTCCAAATAATCTAATGTATCCCAAAATGCATGATGTCATGCGTTATGCTTCATTTATAACCCTTTACACAAGTAGCACCAATAATCAGTTTTGAATGATCATTTTTGATGGCTGATCAACTTGACATGTCCGCACTAAATCATCCGTTATTTTTGATTTAGAGTTCAAAATGACAAATCCAACACCAACGTTAAGTTAGCTCAATTTTTAGTATTGTGACAAAATTTAAGTCCGAAATAGCTACGACAAAGCCTCCAAGTAATCCAATCTGTCTAAAATTGCGTGACGCTATGCATTACGCTTCATTTATAAGCCTTTACTCAAGGAGCACCAATGATCAGTTTGGAATGATCATTTTAACTGGTCGATCAACTTGACATGTACGTACTAAATCGTCCATAACTTTTTATTTAGAGTTCAGAATGACACGAATCCAATGCCCTCATTAAGCTTGCTCAATTTTTATATTGTGGAAAAGTTTACGACCAAAATAGCTACAACAGGTCTTCCAAATAATCCAATCTACTCCAAACTGTGTGATGCCATGCATTATGCTTCATTTATAGCCTTTACTCAAAGAGCACCAATGTTCAGTTGAGAATGATCATTTTAACTAGCCGATCAACTAAATATAACCGCACTAAATGATTTGTCACTTCTGATTTAGAGATCGGAATGACACGAATCAGACGCCCACGTTAAGCTAGCTCAATTTTCTAAATTGTGACAACATTTGAGATTTAAAAATCTACGACAAAGCCTCCAAGTAATGCAGTGTATCCTGAACTGAGTGATGCTATGCATTATTCTGCATTTATAACCCTTAACTCAAGGAGCACCTATGTTCAGTTTAGAATGATAATTTTAACTGGCCCATGTACTCGACATGTCCGCACTAAATCGTCAGTAATTTTTTATTTAGAGTTCAAATAACACAAGTCCAACAGCCACATTAAGCTAGCTCAATTTTCAATATAGTGAAAAAATTTATGTTTGAAATAGCTATGACAAATCCTCCAATTAATCCAATCTATCCCACAATGCGTGATGCCATGCATTAGGTATCATTTATAAGCCTTCAATCAAGGAGAACCAATGACCAATTTAGAATAATCATTTTAACTGGCTGATCAGCTTTACATGTTTGCACTAAATCGTCTATAACTTTTGTTCACAGTTCACAATGACACGAATCCAACTCCCACATTAAGGGAGCACAATTTTCTATATTGTGAAAAAATTTAACACTGAAAGAGCAACGACTAAGCCTTCAACTAATCCAATCCATCGCGAACTGCTTGATGCCATTCATTATGCTTCATTAATAAACTTTTACTCAATGAGCACCATTGATTAGCTTAGAATGATCATTTTAACTTGTCGGTCAGCTTGACATGTCCGCACGAAATCGCCCATAACAATTGATTTAGAGCTTATAATGACACGAATCCAACGCCCACGTTAAGCTCGCTCAATTTTCTATAGTGTGCTAAAATTTAAGACTGGAATATCTATGACAAAGCTTCCAAGTAATCGAATCTATCGCAAACAGGGTGATTCCATTCATTATGTTTAATTAATAAGCCGTTACGCAATGAGAATCAATGATCAGTTTATAATGATCATTTTAACTGTCCGATCAGCTTGACATGTCCGAACTAAATTAACTATAAATTTTCATTCAGAGTTCAGAATGAGATGAATCCAATGCCCACTTTAAGGTAGCTCAATTTTCTATATTCTGAAAAAATTTAAGACTGAAATAGATACGACAGCCTCCAAGTAATCCAATTTATCGCAAAATGCTTGATTCCATGCATTATGTTTCATTAATAAGTCATTACTCAATGAGCACCAATGATTAGTTTAGAATGATCATTTTATCTAGTTGGTGAACTTGACATGTCCGCACGAAATCGCTCATAACTATTGATTAAGAGCTCTGAATAACACGAATCAAATACCCACGTTAAGTTAGCTCATTTTTCAATAGTGTGACAAAATTTAAGACAGAAATTGCTATTAAAATGGCTTTGAAATAATCCAATCTATCACAATCTTCTTAATGCCAGGCACTATGCTTTATTAATAAGCCTTTACTCATTGTTCACCAATGATCAGTTTAGAATTATCATTTAAACAAGCCAGTAAACTCGACATGTCCGCACAAAATCGCCTGTAACTTTTAATTCATAGCTCAGAATGACACGAATCAAATACCCACGTTAATCTAGCTCATTTGTCTATAGGGTGACAAAATTTAAGACTGAAATAGCTACGACAAAGCTTCCTAGTAATCGAATCTATCGCAAACAGCGTGATGCCATGCATTATTCTTGACTAGTAAGCCTTTACTCAATGAGCACCAATTATATGTTTAGAATGATCATTTTAACTGGCCGATCAGCTTGATGTCCGCACTAAATTGTCTATAACTTTCGAGTCAGAGTTCAGAATCACACGAATCCAACGCCCAGATTAAGGTAGCTCAATTTTCTATATTGTGAAAAAACTTAAAGATGGAAATAGCTACAACAAAGCCTCAAAATAATCCAATATATCGCAAACTACTTGATGCCATGCATTATGCTTCATTCATAAGCCTTTACTCAATGAGCAACAATGATTAGTTTAGAATGAGCATTTTAACTAGTCGGTCAACTTGACATGTCCGCACGAAATCGGCTGTAATTATTGATTCAGAGCTCAAAATGACACGAATCTAATGCCCACGTTAATCTTGCTCAGTTTTTTTATACTGTCACAAAATTTAAGACTGAAATAGCCTAGACAAAGCTTCCAAGTAATCGAATCTATCGCAAACAAGGTGATGACATGCATTATGCTTGATTATTAAGTCTTTACTCAAAGAGCACCAGTGATTAGTTTAGAATGATAATTTTAACTGGCCGATTGGCTTGACATGTCCTTACTAAATCGTCAATAACTTTTGTTCACAGTTCACAATGACAGGAATCCAACACCGCCATTATGATAGCTCAATTTTCTGTATTGTGAATAAATTTAAGACTAAAATAGCTACGACAAAGCTTCCAAGTAATCCAATCCATCGCGAAGTGCTTGATGCCATTCATTATGCTTCATTAGTAAACCTTTACTCAATGAGCAGCATTGATTATTTTAGAATGATCATTTTAACTACTCGTTCAGCTTGACATGTCCACACGAAATCGTCCATAACAACTGATTCAGAGCTCAGAATGACACGAATCCAATGCCCACATTAAGCTCACTCAATTTTCTATAGTGTGATCAAATTTAAGAATGGAATATCTATGGAAAAGCTTCCAAGTAATCGAATCTATCGAAAACAGGGTGATACCATGCATTATGTTTAATTAATAAGCCTATACGCAATGAGCACCAATGATCAGTTTATAATGATCATTTTAACTGTCCGATCAGCTTGACATGTCCGAACTAAATTGTCAATAAATTTTCATTCAGAGTTCAGAATGACACGAATCCAACGCCCACATTAAGGTAGCTCAATTTTCTATATTCTGAAAAAATTTAAGACTGAAATAGATACGACAGCCTCGAGGTAATCCAATCTATCGCAAAATGCTTGATGCCATGCATTATGTTTCATTAATAGCCCATTACTCAATGAGCACCAATGATTAGTTTAGAATGATCATTTTATCTAGTCGGTGAACTTGACATGTCCACACGAAATCGCCCATAACTATTGATTCAGAGCTCTGAATAACACGAATCAAATGCCCACGTTAAGCTAGCTCATTTTCAATAGTGTGTCAAAATTTAAGACAGAAATAGCTATTACAAAGCCTCCAAATAATCCAATCTAGCACAATCTTCTTAATATCAGGCACTATGCTTCATTAATAAGCCTTTAGTCAATGAGCACCAATGATCAGTTTAGAATGATCATTTCAACTACCTGGCACACTTGACATGTCCACCCGAAATCACCTATAACTTTTAATTCAGAGCTTAGAATGACACGAATCAAATACCCACGTTAGTCTAGCTTATTTTTTTATAGTGTGACAAAATTTAAGACTGAAATAGCTACGAAAAAGCTTCCAAGTAAATGAATCTACCGGAAACTGCATGATGCCATGCATTATTCTTGATTAGTAAGCCTTTACTCAATGAGCACCAATTATCAGTTTAGAATGATCATTTTAACTGACCAATCATCTTGACAAGTCCGCACTAAATCGTCTATAACTTTCGATTCAGAGTTCAGAATCACATGAATCCAACGCCCAGGTAAAGGTAGCTCAATTTTCTATATTGTGAAAAAATTTAAACTGAAACAGCTACAACAAAGCCTCCAAGTAATCCAAACTATCGCAAACTGCTTGATGCCATGCATTATACTTCATTAATAAGCCTATACTCAATGAGCACCAACGATTAGTATAGAATGATCATTTTAACTAGTTGGTCAATTTGACATGTCCGCACGAAATCGCCCGTAATTATTGATTGAGAGCTCATTATGACACGAATCCAATGCACAAGTTAATCTTGCTCAATTTTCTATATTGTGACAAAATTTAAGACTGAAATAGCTTAGACAAAGCTTCCAAGTAATCGAATCTATCGCAAACAGGGTGATACCATGCATTGTGCTTGATTAATAAGTCTTTACTCAATGAGCACCAATGATCAGTTTAGAATGATCATTTTAACTGGCCGATCAGCTTGAAATGTCCGCACTAAATCGTCAATAACTTTTGTTCACAGTTCCCAATGACACGAATCTAATGCCGACATTAAGATAGCTCAATTTTCTATATTGTGAATAAATTTGAGATTGAAATAGCTACGAAAAAGTCTCCAAGTAATCCAATCCATTGCGAACTGCTTGAAGACATGCATTATGCTTCATTAATAAACCTTTACTTAATGAGCACCATTGATTAGTTTAGAATGATCATTTTAAGTAGTCGGGCAGCTTGACATGTCTGCACGAAATCACCCATAACTATTGATTCAGAGCTCAGAATGACACGAATCCAATGCCCACATTAAGCTCGCTCAATTTTCTATAGTGTGACAAAATTTAAGGCTGGAATATCTATGACAAAGCTTCCAAGTAATCGAATCTATCGCAAACAGAGTGATACCATGCATTATGCTTGATTAATAAGCCTTTACTCAATGAGTACCAATGATTAGTTTATATTGATCATTTTATCTAGTCGGTGAACTTGACATGTCCGCACAAAATCGCCCATAACTATTGATTTAGAGCTCTGAATAACACGAATCCAATGCCCACGTTAAGCTAGGTCATTGATCAATAGTTTGACAAAATTTAAGACATAAATAGCTATTACAAAGCCTCCAAGTAATCCAATCTATAACAATCTGCTTGATGCCAGGCATTATGCTTCATTAATAAGCCTTTACTCAATGAGCACCAATGATCAGTTTACAATGATCATTTCAACTAGGCGGTCAACTTGACATGTCCGGACAAAATCTTCAGTAACTTTTAATTCAGAGCTCAGAATGACACGAATCAAATGCCCACGTTAATCTAGCTCATTTTTTAAAGTGTGACAAAATTTAAGACTGAAATAGCTATTACAAAGCTTCCAAGTAATCGAATTTATCGCAAACAGCGTGATGCCATGCATTATTCTTGATTAGTAAGCCTTTACTTAATGAGTACCAATGATCAGTTTAGAATGATCATTTTAACTGGCCGATCAGCTTGACAAGTCCGCACTAAATCATCTATAACATTCAATTCAGTGTTCAGAATGACACGAATCCAACGCCTGGGTTAAGGTAGCTCAATTTTCTATATTGTGAAAAAATTTAAGACTGAAACATCTACGACAAAGCCTCCAAGTAATCCAAAGTATCGCAAACTGCTTGATGCCATGCATTATGCTTCATTAATAAGCCTTTACTGAATGTGCACCACTGATTAGTTTAGAATGATCATTTTAACTAGTTGGTCAATTTGACATGTCCACACGAAATCGCCCGTAATTATTGATTGAGAGCTCCTTATGACACGAATCCAATGCCCACGTTAATCTTGCTCAATTTTCTATACTGTGAAAACATTTATAACTGAAATAGCCAAGACAAAGCTACCAAGTAATCATATCTATCGCAAACAGGGTGATGCCATGCATTATGCTTGATTAATAAGTCTTTACTCAATGAGAACCAATGATCAGTTTAGAATGATCATTTTAACTGGCCGATCAGCTTGACATGTCCGCACTAAATCGTCTATAACTTTTTTTCACAGTTCACAATGACACAAATCCAATGCCGACATTAAGATAGCTCAATTTTCTATGTTGTGAATAATTTAAGATTGAAATAGCTACGACAAAGTCTCCAAGTAATCCAATCTATCGCAACTGTTTGATGCCATGCATTATGTTTCATCAATAAGCCTTTACTCAATGAGCACCAATGAGTAGTTTAGAATGATCATTTTATCTAGTCGGTGAACTTGACATATCCGCCCGAAAGCGCCAATAAATATTGATTCAGAGCTCTGAATAATACGAATCCAATGCCCACATTAAGCTAGCTCATTTTTCAATAGTGTGAAAAAATTTAAGACAGAAATAGATATTACAAAGCCTCCAAGTAATCCAATCTATCACAATCTGCTTTGATGCCAGGTATTATGCTTCATTAATAAGCCTTTGCTCAAAGAACAGCAATGATCGGTTTACAATGATCATTTCAACTAGGCGGTCAACTTGACATGTCCGCACGAAATCGTCCGTAACTTTTAATTCAGATCTCCGAATGACACGAATCAAATGCCCATGTTAATCTAGCTCATTTTTCTATAGTGTGACAAAATTTAAGACTGAAATAGCTACGAAAAATCTTCCAAGTAATCGAATCTATTGGAAAGAGCGTGATGTCATGCATTATTCTTGTGTAGTAAGCCTTTACTCAATGAGCACCAATGATCAGTTTTTACAATGATCATTTTAACTGGCCGATCAGCTTGCGTATTAAATCGTCTATAACTTTTGATTCAGTGTTCAGAATGACACGAATCTAACGCCCAGTGATGTAAGATTGAGTATCAATCTAGCAAGCGGTACGGTCGTGGCTTGCAAGGACGAGAATCTCTCTTGGCTTAAACGGGCAAGGGAACTAAAAGGAGGGGGTATTGATCGAATCAAACGATCAAAGGTTAACCAAGTGAGTTTAAATCTCTCGAGCTAACCTGGTCGTGGCTTCAATAGAAAGAAAGTGAATCACACACTTTATTTCTAAAGAACAATATTCAAAGACAAGGGTTTGTGATACTTTGTATTCAAATTTAATTTCAGTGGTGGTCTATCTTTACAATGATGTTGTGCTGAGCTTAGATAGTTCTCCGAGCAATGGTCCTAAACCAAAAAAGAGAAAAGGAAATCTTACATTTAAAATATATGGCTGTTGGCCATTAATGTCTAGTTTGGCTAACAAGGAAAGTGTAGATCCTTGTATCTTGAGAGCCTTGGGGCGAATTTAAGGTGTTTAGGTACACCCTGAATGCTTTGCAAAGTCTTCAATACGTACCCAAGTTGCAAGTAATAGAGATATTGCAATCTGAACACATTAAGTGCACTTTGGTCCATATATGGAAAGTCTTGCAGGAAAGGGATTCACCTGATCCTATGGTGGCTGGTGCATGGTAATTTTATTTTGGGCTTCCTTAGGGCCTTAATAATATCTTCTGGACGCCATGTTTTGGATTGCAAGTGACTAAACCAGTTGGCCATCTCACTTTCCATAAACGGCTCCAATCGGTTTCATTTGAAGGCACGGATGGACCCGCCTGGTCCAAGGCGTATTTTCCCTTCTAAAAGTGCTCAAGGGAGCTCCTAGAAGTATCCAAAAAGTCTCCTTGTCGCCAAAGAAACGTTTGGAGACTTTCATATAAGGAAATTTCCAAATATGGTAAGTTTCGAAAACTCCAACTTGATGTGTGGTGCATGACTTTATCTGGCCTGGTTTGGGGTGAGCTCCATGTCGCCGCATGTCCTCATTGAGTCAGAACTATAGGCCCGGTTTGGTCTTGGCTGGCCGCTTCTTCGTTAGGCTTGGATTCATGAAGATACACCCATGTATCCTTTTGCTCGTATTTGGCCGCCTTTTTGTTCCTTGGGCCGGCCGGGCCGGGTAGTTGGGCAGGTGTTGTGCCGATGACCTCATCATACCCTCCCCCTTCGAAATGTTTTGCCCTCAAAACATTTTGGCCTGCACATAGAGAAGGCAAGTTAATACCTTGATTTACTTGTGGGTTTAGGGCATTACTTCGGTTTCTGGCCCTTCTATGGTTCTGATGTAACCATGGTGCATCTGGCGGTTGCTCCCTGATAAGAATGGAAGAAATTACTCCTTTCCATTTCAGCTGGTTGCTTTGCTTTGCCTCAAAGGTGTTGGGTTCTCCACTGTGTCCTCTTGATTCTGAACATCGGTTTAATGTAGGAGGTCGGTCTTCTTGATCTTTGTTGAATCCTTGCTTTATTATACCTGTGTTAACAATGTTTCGCAAAGACAAGTGAATTATGCTAGTACTGAAAATTTCAAATTGAGGCTCCTTTATTGCCTTAACACTTTTAGGCTTAACATTTTCGCGTTCTACTTGTAAGCTTGTTATTAGTTGTCTAGTTGGGCATGTCTTAGCAAATTGTCCTCTTTCTTGACATCTATAGCATATAATTTCATCTGTTTTCACATTGTTAGAGGACTTACCTGGCGTTTCCTTGACGTGTATTCCAAACAATGGCTTTGATGGTTTCATGTGTGCTATGGCTTGAGGCTTTTGAACTTGCTGGTCAAGTTTTGGTTTGACCATCGGCTTAGCTACCTTTTGTCCTTCTAGGGTGTTTGAAAACACAATGTTATTCTCAGAGCAGTAGGCAAGCCTGGGCTTATAAAAGGGCTGCATTTTTGGTGTAGATATCTCTCTCCTCGATGTTGTTGGGTGCATAGGTTGTGTGGTGATGTTTCTGTGTGTTTGGTACTTCTTCACAAACTCCCTATACATTCGTGCCTTATGGTATCCCCAATAAAGGAATGGTTTGTTGTAGAAGGTCCGTGCATTTTCCTTCAACCACCAATTGTAGGCATCTCCAACGATTATATCAACGGCATATGAGAGCTTCTCTTCTTTGGGGATGTTGTTTGAGCGCAGCCATTGTTTCATGTTGGTTTCCCATCAGAGGTATTCATCTGGGTCCTTGTTATATACTGAAAAGGTTAGAGATTTGGAATTGTAAATATATACCTTACTAGTCCGATTCCTTGATCTAGTTGGAGTGGTGTAGGTTCGCACTCGGCTTGACACAACGAAGTGGAAAGGTGTGATTGTCTTTGGCTAGCTCCTATAAGTGGAATAGTAGTCTGGTGGCTCTGGTTCGAGTTCTTCAACTCCTGTTTCATTGTCAAAATCATATTCTGAATAGTCTTCATGCCATGTCTCATATCCATAGCAATCATCTACATCGGACAAATCGTGGTGCCATTCATCACAATAATTTTCTTCAAAGAATTGGTAAGAACTTTCTTCCTCATAATACTCCATATTTTAAATTTGTATCTTGCACAAGAAATAAGATAGATTTAAGTCGAAATACACAAATAAGAAAACTAGATTTGAGTGAATATTTGGTATTAACACACAAGTAGTACCAAAAGGAAATCAACACAAGAAAATATTTTTATGATTTTTTTGGGTTACTTTTGGCGACTAACTTAAAAACAAATTAAAAGACAATATCTTTTTGGTTTTGATATTAAATTAGGATGAAAATAATAGGACTATTATATAAATCTTTTCTTTTTCTTTTTTTTAAAAAATATTTAACTAGCACCTAAATTGGAAAATAACAAAACGAAGTGGTGTTTATATTTTTGGGTTTTTTCTCTTAACTGGACGAAATTAAGCAAACATGAAATGCAAATTTTTGTTTTGGCTTTCATTTAAATGGGAAGAAATAATAACCAAAAAAAGAACGGAAATGAAGAATTAAGAACAAAGTTTTTTTTTTTGTTTTTTCGATAAGATGTAATTAAGAAAATTCAAAACAAAAGCATAAAAGATAAAGGATAAAGGTTGGATGAACACAACCTGGGATAGGAGCTTTTAGCTCTGATACCAAATGATGTAAGATTGAGTATCAATCTTGCAAGCGGTACGGCCGTGACTGGCAAGGCCGAGAATCTCTTTTGGCTTAAGCGGGCAAGGGAACTAAAAGGAGGGGGTTTTGATCGAATCACACGATCAAAGGTGAACCAAGGGAGTTTAAATCCCTGAAACTAACCTGGGCGTGGCTTTAATAGAAAGGAAGTGAATCACACACTTTATTTCTAAAGAACAAGAACAACATTCAAATACAAGGATTTGAATAAAATACTTTGTATTCAAATTTAATTTCAATAGTTGTCTATCTTTACAATGAGGTCGTGCCGAGCTTATATACTTCTCCTACCAATGGTCCTAAACCGAAAAAAGAAAAAGAGAACAGGAAATCTTACATTTATAATATATGGTTGTTGGCCATTAATCTCAAGTTTGGCTAACAAGGAAAGTGTAGACGCTTGTATCTTGAGAGCCTTGGCGCGAATGTAATGTGTCTAGGTACACCCTGGATGCTTTGGAAAGTCTTCAATACGTGCCCAAAATGCAAGTAATAGAGATATTGCAATCTGAACACATTAAATGCACTTTGGTCCATATATGACAAGTCTTGGAGGAAACGGATTCGCGTGATCCTATGGTGGCTGGTGCATGCTAGGTTTATTTTAGGCTTCCTTAGGGCGTTATTAATATCTCCTGGACGCCATGTTTTGGTTTGCAAGTGATTAAACCCAGTTGGCCGTCTCACTTGCCATAAACAGCTCCAATCGGTTCATTTGAAGGCACGGATGAACCCACCTGGTCCAAGGCATATTTTCACTTCTAGAAGTGTTTAAGGGAGCTCCTAGACCTATAAAAAAGTCTCCTGGTCGCCAAAGAAACGTTTGAAAACTTTCACATAAGGAAAGTTCCAAATATGGTAAGTTTCGAAAACTCCAACTTGAAGTACGGTGAATGACATTATCCGGCCATTTTTGGGGTGAGCACCATGTCGGCGCATGTCCTATGTGAGTCAAGATTATAGGCCAGGTTTGGTATTGGCTGGCTGCTTCTTGGTTAGGCTTGGACTCATGAAGATACACCCATGTATCCTTTTGCGCGTATTTGGCCGCCTTTGTATTCCTTGGGCCGGCCGGGCCGGGCAGTTGGGTAGGAGTAGTGCCGATGACCTCGTTACCCAGATTAAGATAGCTCAATTTTCTATATTGTGAAAAAATTTTAAGACTGAAACAGCTACGAAAGAGCCTCCAAGTAATCGAATGATGCCATGCATTATGCTTCATTAATAAGCCTTTACTCAATGAGCACCAATGATTAGTTCAGAATGATCATTTTAACTAGTCGGTCAATTTGACATTTCCGCACGAAATAACCCGTAATTATTGCTTCAGAGCTCATTATGACACGAATCCAATGCCCACGTTAATCTTGCTCAATTTTCTATAGTGTGACAAAATTTAAGACTGAAATAGCCAAGACAAAGATTCCAAGTAATCGAATCTATCGCAAACAGGGTGATGCCACGCATTATGCCTGATTAATAAGTCTTTACAGCACCAATGATCAGCTTAGAATGATCATTTTAACTGGCCGATCAGCTTGACATGTACGCACTAAATCGTCTATAACTTTTGTTCACAGTTCACAATGAAATGAATCCAACACCGACATTAAGGTAGCTAAATTTTCTATATTGTGCATAAATTTAAAACTGAAATAGTTACGAAAAAGCCTCCAAGTAATCCAATCTATCGCAAACTGCTTGATGCCATGCATTATGCTTCATTAATAAGCCTTTACTCAATGAGCACCAATGATTAGTTTAGAGTGATCATTTTAACTTGTCGGTCAACTTGACATGTCCGCACGAAATCGCCCGTAATTATTGATTCAAAGCTCAGAATGACAAGAATCCAACACCCACGATAAGCTCGAAATCGCCCACTATAATTTTCTATAGTGTGACAAAATTTTCGGCTAAAATAGCCAAGAAAAAGCTTCCATGTAATCAAATCTGTCCCAAACAGGGTGATTCCATGTATTATGCTTGATTAATACGCCTTTACTCAATTAGCACCAATGATTAGTTTAGGATGATCATTTTAACTGGCCGATCAGCTTGACATGTTAACACTAAATCGTCAATAACTTTTGTTCACAGTTCACAATGAGACGAATCCAACGCCCATATTAATGTAGCTCACTTTTCTATACTCTGAAAAAATTTAAGAATGAAACAGCTACGACAAGGCCTCCAAGTAATCCAATCTATCACAAACTGCTTGATGTCATGTATTATGCTTCATCAGTAAGCCTTTACTCAATGAGCACCAATGATTAGTTTAGAATAATCATTTTAACTAGTCGGTGAACTTGACATGTCCGCACAAAATCGTCCGTAACTTTTAATTCAGATCTCCGAATGACACGAATCAAATGCCCACGTTAATCTCGTTCATTTTTCTATAGTGTGACAAAATTTAAGACTGAAATAGCTACGAAAAATCTTCCAAGTAATCGAATCTATCGGAAACAGCGTGATGCCATGCATTATTCTTGTTTAGTAAGCCTTTACTCAATGAGCACCAATGATCAGTTTTTAGAATGATCATTTTAACTGCCGATCAGCTTGACATGTCCGCATTAAATCGTCTATAACTTTTGATTCAGTTTTCAGAATGACACGAATCCAACGCCCAGTGATGTAAGATTGAGTATCAATCTAGCAAGCGGTACGGCCGTGGCTTGCAACGACGAGAATCTCTCTTGGCTTAAACGGGCAAGGGAACTAAAAGGAGGGGGTATTGATCGAATCACACGATCAAAGGTGAACCAAGTGAGCTCAAATCTCTCAAACTAACCTTGTCGTGGCTTCAATAGAAAGGAAATGAATCACACACTTTATTTCTAAAGAACAAGAACAAGATTCAAAGACAAGGGTTTGTGAAAATACTTTGTATTCAAATTTAATTTCAGTGGTGGTCTATCTTTACAATGATGTTGTGCTGAGCTTAGATAGTTCTCCTAGCAACGGTCCTAAACCAAAAAAGAGAAAAGGAAATCTTACATTTAAAATATATGGCTGTTGGCCATTAATGTCTAGTTTGGCAAACAAGGAAAGTGTAGATCCTTGTATCTTGAGAGCCTTGGGGTGAATTTCAGGTGATTAGGTACACCCTGAATGCTTTGCAAAGTCTTCAATACGTACCCAAGTTGCAAGTAATAGAGATATTGCAATCTGAACACATTAAGTGCACTTTGGTCCATATATGGAAAGTCTTGGAGGAAAGGGATTCACATGATCCTATGGTGGCTGGTGCATGGTACGTTTATTTTGGGCTTCCTTAGGGCCTTGATAATATCTCCTGGACGCCCTGTTTTGGTTTGCAAGTGACTAAACAAGTTGGCCATCTCACTTTCCATAAACGGCTCCAATCGGTTTCATTTGAAGGCACGGATGGACCCGCCTGGTCCAAGGCGTATTTTCCCTTCTAAAAGTGCTCAAGGGAGCTCCTAGAAGTACCAAAAAAGTCTCCTTGTCGACAAAGAAACGTTTGGAGACTTTCATATAAGGAAATTTCCAAATATGGTAAGTTTCGAAAACTCCAACTTGATGTGTGGTGCATGACTTTATCTGGCCTGGTTTGGGGTGAGCTCCTTGTCGCCGCATGTCCTCTGTGAGTCAGAATTATAGGCCAGGTTTGGTCTAGGCTGGCCGCTACTTCATTAGGCTTGGATTCATGAAGATACAACGATGTATCCTTTTGCTCGTATTTGGCCGCCTTTGTGTTCCTTGGGCCGGCCGGGCCGGGTAGTTGGGCAGGTGTTGTGCCGATGACCTCATCATACCCTCCTCCTTCGAAATGTTTTGCCCTCAAAACATTTTGGCCTGCACATAGAGAAGGCAAGTTAATACCTTGATTTACTTGTGGGTTTAGGGCATTACCTTGGTTTCTGGCCCTTCTATGGTTCTGATGTAGCCATGGTGCATCTGGCGGTTGCTCCCTGATAAGAAAGGAAGAAATTACTCCTTTCCATTTCAGCTGGTTGCTTTGCTTTGCCTCAAAGGTGTTGGGTTCTCCACTGTGTCCTCTTGATTCTGAACATCGGTTTAATGTAGGAGGTCGGTCTTCTTGATCTTTGTTGAATCCTTGCTTTATTATACCTGTGTTAACAATGTTTCGCAAAGACAAGTGAATTATGCTAGTACTGAAAATTTCAAATTGAGGCTCCTTTATTGCCTAAACACTTTTAGGCTTAACATTTTCGCGTTCTACTTGTAAGCTTGTTATTAGTTGTCTAGTTGGGCATGTCTTAGCAAACTGTCCTCTTTCTTGACATCTATAGCATATAATTTCATCTGTTTTCACATTGTTAGAGGACTTACCTGGCGTTTCCTTGACGTGTATTCCAAACAATGGCTTTGATGGTTTCATGTGTGCTATGGCTTGAGGCTTTTGAACTTGCTGGTCAAGTTTTGGTTTGACCATCGGCTTAGCTACCTTTTGTCTTTCTAGGGTGTTTGAAAACACATTGTCATTCTCAGAGCAGTAGGCAAGCCTGGGCTTATGAAAGGGTTGCATTTTTGGTGTAGACATCTCACTCCTCGATGTTGTTGGGTGTATAGGTTGTGTGGTGATGTTTCTGTGTGTTTGGTACTTCTTCACAAACTCCCTATACATTCGTGCCTTAAGGTATCCCCAATAAAGGAATGGTTTGTTGTAGAAGGTCCATGCATTTTCCTTCAACCCCCAATTGTAGGCATCTCCAACGATTATATCAACGGCATATGAGAGCTTCTCTTCTTTGGGGATGTTGTTTGAGCGCAGCCATTGTTTCATGTTGGTTTCCCGTCACAGCTATTCATCTGGGTCCTTCTTATATCCTGAAAAGGTTAGAGATTTGGAATTGTAAATATATACCTTACTAGTCCGATTCCTTGATCTAGTTGGAGTGGTGTAGGTTGGCACTCGGTTTGACACAACGAAGTGGAAAGGTGTGATTGTCTTTGGCCAGCTCCTATAAGTGGAATAGTAGTCTGGTGGCTCTGGTTCGAGTTCTTCAACTCCTGTTTCATTGTCAAAATCATATTCCGAATAGTCTTCATGCCATGTCTCATATCCATAGCAATCATCTACATCGGACAAATCGTGGTGCCATTCATCACAATAATTTTCTTCAAAGAATTGGTAAGAACTTTCTTCCTCATAATACTCCATATTTTAAATTTGTATCTTGCACAAGAAAGAAGATAGATTTAAGTCGAAATACACAAATAAGGAAACTAGATTTGAGTGAATATTTGGTATTAACACACAAGTAGTACCAAAAGGAAATCAACACAAAAATTTTTTTTAAGTAGCACCTAAATTGGAAAATAACAAAATGAAGTGATGTTTATATTTTTGGGTTTTTTCTCTTAACTGGACGAAATTAAGCAAACATGAAATGCAAATTTTTGTTTTGGCTTTTGATTTAAATGGGAAGAAATAATAACAAAAAAACAATGGAAATAAAGAATTAAGAACAAAGTTCCAAATATGGTAAGTTTCATATAAGGAAAGTTCCAAATATGGTAAGTTTTGAAAACTCCAACTTGAAGTATGGTGAATGACATTATCCAGCCATTTTTGGGGTGAGCTCCATGTCGGCGCGTGTCCTCTTTGAGTCAGGATTATAGGCCAGGTTTGGTCTTGGCTGGCCGCTTCTTGGTTAGGCTTGGACTCATGAAGATACACCCATGTATCCTTTTGCGCGTATTTGGCCGCCTTTGTGTTCCTTGGGCCGGCTGGGCCGGGCAATTGGGTAGGAGTTGTGCCGATGACCTCGTCACCCAGATTAAGATAGCTCAATTTTGTATATTGCGAAAAAAATTTAAGACTGAAACAGCTACGAAAAAGCCTCCAAGTAATCGAATGATGCCATGCATTATGCTTCATTAATAAGCCTTTACTCAATGAGCACCAATGATTAGTTTAGAGTGATCATTTTAACTAGTCGGTCAATTTGACAGTTCTGCACGAAATCACCCGTAATTATTGCTTCAGATCTCATTATGACATGAATACAATGCCCACGTTAATCTTGCTCAATTTTCTATACTGTGACAAAATTTAAGACTGAAATAGCCAAGACAAAGCTTCCAAGTAATCGAATCTATCGCAAACAGGATGATGCCACACATTATGCCTGATTAATAAGTCTTTACTCAATCAGCATCAATGATCACTTTAGAATGATCATTTTAACTGGCCGATCAGCTTGACATGTACGCACTAAATTGTCTATAACTTTTTTTCACAGGTCAAAATGACACGAATCCAACACCGACATTAAGGTAACTCAATTTTCTATATTGTGCATAAATTTAAAACTGAAATAGCTACGACAAAGCCTCCAAGTAATCCAATCTATCGCAAACTGCTTGATGCCATGCATTATGCTTCATTAATAAACCTTTACTCAATGTACACCAATGATTAGTTTAGAGTGATCATTTTAACTCGTCGGTCAACTTGACATGTCGGCACGAAATCGCCCGTAATTATTGATTCAAAGCTCAGAATGACAAGAATCCAACGCCCATGATAAGCTCGAAATTGGCCACTATAATTTTCTATAGTGTGACAAAAGTTTGGGCTAAAATAGTCAAGACAAAGCTTCCATGTAATCAAATCTGTCCCAAACAGGGTGATGCCATGCATTATGCTTGATTAATACGCCTTTACTCAATGAGCACCAATGATCAGTTTAGGATGATCATTTTAACTGACCGATCAACTTGACATGTCCACACAAAATCGTCAATAACTTTTGTTCACAGTTCACAATGAGACGAATCCAACGCCCATATTAAAGTAGCTCACTTTTCTATACCGTGAAAAAATTTAAGAATGAAACAGCTACGACAAGGCCTCCAAGTAATCCAATCTATCGCAAACTGCTTGATGTCATGTATTATGCTTCTTTAATAAGCCTTTACCCAATGAGCACCAATGATTAGTTTAGAATGATCCTTTTAACTAGTCAGTGAACTTGACATGTCCACACGAAATCGCCCGTAATATTGATTCCGAGGTCAGAATGACACGAATCCAATGCCCACGTTAATCTTGCTCAATTTTCTATAGTGTGACAAAATTTAAGACTGAAATAGCCAAGACAAAGCTTCCCAGTAATCGAATCTATTGCTAATAGGGTGATGTCATGCATTATGCTTGATTAATAAGTCTTTACTCAATGAGCACCAATGATCAGTTTAGATTCATCATTTTAACTGGCCGATCAGCTTGACATGTCTGGACTAAATCATCTCTAACTTTTGATTCAGAGCTCAGAATAACACGAATCCAATGTTCACGTTAACCTAACTCAATTATCTATATTTTGAAAAAAACAATTAATACTGAAATTGCTACGACAAAGCCTCCGAGTAATCCAATCTATCATAAATTTTTTGATGCCATGCATTATGCTTCATTCATAAGCCATTACTCAATGAGCACCAATAATTAGTTTAGAATGATCATTTTAACTAGTCGGTCAACTTGACATGTCCGCACAAAATCGCCCATAACTATTGATTCGGAGCTGGGAATGACATGAATTCAATGCTCACATTAATCTCGTTCAAATTTCTATACTGTGACAAAATTTAATACTGAAATAGCTATGACAAAGCCTCCAAGTAATCGAATCTATTGCAAACAGCGTGATGCCATGCATTATGCTTGATTAGTAAGCCTTTAGTCAATGAGCACAAATGATCAGTTTAGAATGATCATTTTAATTGGCCGATCTGCTTGACATGTCCGCACTAAATCATATATAATTTTCGATTCAGAGTTCAGAATGACATGAATCCAACGCCCAGATTAAGGTATCTCAATTTTCTATATTGTGAAAAAAATTAAAACTAAAACAGCTACGACAAAGCCTCCAAGTAATCCAATCTATCGCAAACTGCTTGATGCCTTGCATTATGCTTCATTCATAAGCCTTTACGCAATGAGCACTAATGATTAGTTTAGAATGATCATTTTAACTAGTCGGTTAACTTGACATGTCCACAAGAAATCGCATATAATCGTTCATTCAGAGCTCAGAATGACACGAATCCAATGCCCACGTTAAGCTCGCTCAATTTTCTATAGTGTGGCAAAATTTAAGACTAAAATAGCCAAGACAAAGCTTCCAAGTAATCGAATCTATTGCAAACAGGGTGATGCCATCCATTGTGCTTGATTAATAAGCCCTTACTCAATGAGCACGAATGATCATTTTATCTTTCCAATCAGCTTGACATGTCCACACTAAATCGTCTATAACTTTTGATTTAGAGTTCAGAATGACACGAATCCAACACCCACATTATGGTAGCTTAATTTTCTATATTTTGAAAAAATTTAGGACCGAAATATCTACGACAAAGCCTCCAAGTAATCCAATCTATCACAAATTGCTTGATGCCATGCGTTATGCCTCATTAATAAGCCTTTACTCAATGAGCAACAATGATTAGTTTAGAATAATCATTTTAACTAGTAGGTCAACCCGACATGTCCGCACAAAATCGCTCGTAACTATTATATTCAGAGCTAAGAAGGACACGATTCCAACGCTCACGTTAAGCCAACCCAATTTAATATAATTTCAAAAAATTTAAGACTGAAATAGCTACGACAAAGCCTCAAAGTAATCCAATCTATCGTAAACTGCTTGATGCCATGCATTATGCTTCATTAATAACCCAAACTGCGTGATGCCGTGCATTATGTTTCATTTATAAGCTTTTACTCAAGAAGCACCACTGATCTGTTTAGAATGATCATTTTAACAGGCCGATCAACTTGACATATCCGCACTAAATCATCTTTAACTTTTGATTTATAGTTCAGAAAGACACGAATCCAATGTCCAAGTAAAGCTAGCTCAATTTTCCATATTTTTACATCATTTGAGACTTAAACAGTTAAGAAAAAGTCTCTGAGTAATCCAATGTATCCCAAACTGCATGATGCTTCATTGATAAGCCTTTACTCAATGAGTACCAATATTCAGTTTAGAATGATCATTTTGACTGGCCGATCAACTTCACATGTCCACACTAAATCGTCCGTAACTTTTGATTTAAAATTCAGAATGACACGAATCCAACTCCCATGTTAAATTAGCTCAATATTCCATACTGTGACAACATTCGAGACTGAAAGGGCTACGAAAAAAGCCTCTAAGTAATGCAATATATCCCAAACTGCGTTATGCCATGCGTTATGCTTCATTTATAAGCCTTTATTCAAGGAGCACCAATGATCATTTTAGAATGATCAATTTCACTGGCCGATCAACTTGACATGTCCGCACTAAATCGTCCGTAACTTTTGATTTAGGTTTCAGAATGACACGAATCCAACGACCACGTTAAGCTAGCAAAATTTATTGTATTGTGACAAAATTTGAGAATGAAAGAGTTACGACAAAGCCACCCAGTAATCAATGTATCCCAAACTGCATGATGCAATGTATAATGCTTCACGTATAAGCTTTTACTCAAGTAGCACCAATAATCTGTTTAGAATTATCATTTTAGCTGGCCAATCAACTTGACATGTCCACACTAAATCGTTTGTAATCTATGATTTAGAGTTCAAAATGACACGAATCCATAGCCCACGTTAAGCTAGCTCAATTTTCTATACTGTGACAAAATTTAAGACCGGAATAGCTACCACAAAGCCTCCAAGTAATCCAATCTATTCCAAACTGCATGATGCCATGTATTATGCTTAATTTATAAGCCTTTACTCAAGGAGCCCCAGTTATATGTTTAGAATCATCATTTTAACTAGCTGATCAACTTCACATGTCCACACTGAATCGTATTTAACTTTTGATTTAGAGCTCAAAATGACATGAGTCCCACGCCCACGTTAAGCTAGCTCAATGTTCCATATTGTGACAATATTTAAGACCGATAGAGCTACGAAAAAGCCTCCAAGTAATCCAATGTATCCTAAACTGCGTGATGTCGTGCATTATGCTTCATTGATACGACTTTACTTGACGAGCCCCAATGATCAGTTTACAATAATCATTTTCACTTGCCGTTCGATTTGACATGTCCGCACTAAATCGTCCGTACATTATCATTTAGAATTCAGAATGAAACGAATCCAATGCCCACGTTAAGCTAGCTCAATTTTTCATATCGTGACAACATTTGGGACTAAAAGAGCTACGAGGAAGCCTCAAAGTAATCCAATGTGTCCCAAATTGTGTGATGCCATGCATTATAATTCATTTATAAGTCTTTACTCAAGGATCACCAATGATCAGTTTAGAATGATCATTTTAACTGGCCGATCAACTGGACATGTGCGGACTAAATTGTCCGTAACTTTTTATTTAAAGTTCAGAATGCCACGAATACAACGCCCACGTTAAGCTAGCTACATTTTCTATATTGTGACAAAATTTGATTCATTCCGGTCCGAAATTGCGTGATGTCATGCATTATGATTCATTTATAACCCTTTACTCAAGGAGCACCAATGATGATTTTAGAATGATCATTTTAACTGGACGATCAACTTGACATATCAACACAAAATCGTCTTTAACTTTTGATTTAGAGTTTGAAATGACACGAATCCAACACCCACGTTAATCTAGCTCAAATTTTTATATTGTAACAAAATTTAAAACCGGAATAGCTACAACAAAGCCTCTAAGTAATCCAATCTATTCCAAACTGAGTGATGCCATGCATATGCTTCATTTATACCCTTTACTGAAGGAGCACCAATTATAAGTATAGAATGATCATTTTAACTAGCTGATCAGCTTGACATGACCACACTAAATCGTCTTTAATTTTTCATTTAGAGCTCAAAATGACATGAGTCCATCGCCCACGTTAAACTAGCTCAATTTTTCCATATTATGACAACATTTAAGACTAAAAGAGCTACGAAAAAGCCTCCAAGTAATCCAATGTATCTCAAACTGCGTGATATCCTGCATTATGCTTCATTTATACGCCTTTACTTAACGAGCACCCATGATCAGTTTAGAATGATCATTTTAACTTGCCGATCAATTTTACATGTCCGCACTAAATCGTCTATAACTTTCGATTTAGAATTCAGAATGAAACGAATCCAATATCTACGTTAAGCTAGCTCAATTTTCTACGTTGTGACAACATTCGAGACCTAAAGAGCTATGTCAAAGCCTCGAAGTAATCCAATGTATCCGAAATTGTGTGATGCCATGCATTATGATTCATTTATAAGGCTTTACTCATGGATCACCAATGATGAGTTTAAAATGGTCATTTTAACTGGCCGATCAACTTGACATATCCACACTAAATCGTCTCTAACTTTTGATCTAGAGTTCGACATGACACGAATCCAACGCCCACGTTAATCTAGCTCAATTTTCTATATTGTAACATAATTTAAGACCGGAATAGCTACAACAATGCGTCCAAGTAATCCAATTTATTACAAACTGCGTGATGCCATGCATTATGCTACATTTATACCCTTTACTGAAGGAGCACCAATAATAAGTATAGATTGATAACTTTAACTAGCTGATCAGCTTGACATGTCCGCACTAAATTGTCTTTAAATTTTCATTCAGAGCTCAAAATGACATGAGTCCAACGCCCACATTAAAACAGCTCAATTTTCCATATTATGACATCATTTAAGACTGAAAGAGTTATGAAAAAGCCTCCAAGTAATCCAATGTATCCCAAACTGCGTGATACCCTGCATTATGCTTCATTTATACGCCTTTACTTAACGAGGACCAATGATCAGTTTAGAATGATCATTTTAACTTGCCGATCAATTTTACATGGCCACACTAAATTGTTCGTAACTTTAATTTAGAATTCAGAATGAAACGAATCCAATATCTACGTTAAGTTAGCTCAGTTTTCAATATCGTGACAACATTTGACACTAAAGGAGCTATGAAAAAGCCTCGAAGTAATCCAATGTTTCCCAAACTGCGTGATGCCATGCATTAAGCCTTTACTCAAGGATCACCAATGATCAGTTTAAAATGGTCAATTTAACTGGTCGATCAACTTGACATGTTCGCACTAAATCGTCCGTAATTTTTGGTTTAAAGTTCAGAATGTTACGAATCCAACGCCCACGTTAAGGTAGCTCAATTTTTTATATTGTGACAACATTTGAGACCTAAAGAGCTATGACAAAGCCTCCAAGTAATCCATTGTATCCAAAACTGCTTGATGCCATGCATTATGATTCGTTTACAAGCCTTTACTCAAGGAGCACCAATTATGAGTTTCGAATGATCATTTTAACTGGCTGAACAACTTGACATATCCGCACTAAATCATCCGTAACTTTTGATTTAGAGTTCATATTGACAAGAATCCAACGTCCATGTTAAGCTAGCTAAATTTTCCATATTGTGACAACATTTGAGAGTAAAAGAGCTACAAAACGCCTCCAAGTAGTCCAATGTATCCCAAACAGCGTGATGCCATGCATTATGCTTCATTTATAAGCCTTTACTCAGGCAGCACCAATGCTGAGCTTAGAATGATCATTTTAACTAGCCGATCAAGTTGCCATGTCCGCACTAAATCGTCCATAGCTTTTGATTTATAGTTCAAAATGACACGAATCCAACGCTTACGTTGAGCTAGCTCAATTTTCTATATTGTGATAACATTTGAGACTAAAACATCTAAGAAAAACCTCGATGTAATCCAATGTATCCGAAATTGTGTGATGTCATGACTTCTGCTTCATTTATAAGCATTTACTTAAGGAGCACCAATGATCAGCTTAGAATGATCATTCTTACATGTCCGAACTAAATAATCTGTAACTTTTGATTTAGATTTGAGAATGACACGAATCCAATTGGTACGTTAAGCTAGGTCAATTTTCTATATTGTGACAACATTTGAGACTAAAAGAGCTAAGACAAAGCCTCCAAGTAATCCAAATTATTCCAAACTACGTGATGCCATGCATTATGCTTCATTTATAAGCATTTACTCAAGGAGCACCAGTAATAACTTTAGAATGATCACTTTAACTAGCTGATCAACTTGACATGTTTGTACTAGATCGTCTTTAACTTTTGATTTAGAGCTAAAATTAACATGAGTCCAACACCCACGTTAAGCTAAATTAATTTTCCATATTGTGACAAAATTTGAGAATGAAAGAGATACAAAAAAGCCTCTAAATAATCCAATATATCCCAAACTGCGTGATGCAATGCATTATGCTTCTTTTATTACCCTTTACTCAAGGAGCACCAATGATCAGTTTAGAATGATCATTTTAACTGGCCGATCGACTTGTTATGTCCTCACTAAATCGTCTGTTACTTTTGATTTAGAGTTCAGAATGACACGAATCCAAAGCGCACATTAAGCTAGCACAATTTTCTATAGGGTGACAACATTTGAGACTAAAAGTACTACGACAAAGCCTTCTATTAATCCAATGTATCCCAAACTGCACTATGGCCTGCATTATGCTTCATTTATAAGCCTTTACTCAAAGAGCACCAATGATAAGTTTAGAATGATCATTTTAACTTGCCGATCAACTTGACATTTCCGCACTAAATCGTCCATAAATTTTAATTTAGAGTTCAAAATGACATGAATCCAACGCCCATGTTAAGCTAGCTCAATTTTCTATATTGTGACAACATTTGAGACTAAATGAGCTACAACAAAGCCTCCAAGTAATCCATATGTATCTCAAACTGCGTGATGACATGCATTATGCTTCATTTATAACCTTTTACTCAACGAGCATCAATGATCAGTTTAGAATAATCATTTTAACTGGCCGATCAACTTGACATGTCCGCACTAAATCGTCTGTAAATTTTTAATTTAGAGTTCAGAATGACATGAATGCAATGCCCATGTTAAGGTAGCTCAATTTTCAATACTGTGACATCATTTATGAATAAAAGAGCTTCAATAAAGCATCCAAGTAATCCAATGTATCCCAACCTGCGTGACGTCATGCATTATGGTTCATTTATAAGCGTTTACTTAAGGAGCACAAATAATTAGTTTAGAATGATCATTTTAACAGGCCGATCAACTTGACATGTCCACACTAAATCGTCCATAACTTTTGATTTAGAGTTCAAAAAGAAACAAATCCAATGCTCACGTTAATCTAGCTCAATTTTAAATATAGTGACAAAAATTTAAGTCCAAAATAGCTACAAAAAAGCATCCCAGTAATCAAATGTATCCCAAAGTACATGATGCCATGCATTATGCTTTATATATGTGCCTTTACATAAGGAGCACCAATGATCAGTTTAGAATGATCATTTTAAGGGGCCGATTAACTTGACATGTTCGCACTAAATCATTCATAACTTTTTATTTAGAGGTTAGAATGACAAGAATACAATGCCCACGTTAAACTAGCTCAAGTTTCCATATTGTGCCAACATTTGAGACTAAAAGAAGTACGAAAAATGCTCCACATAATCCAATATATCCGAAACTACATGATGCCATGAATTATGCTTCATTTATAAGCCTTTACTCAAGGAGCACAAATGATCAGTTTAGAATGATCATTTTAACTGGAAGAACAACTTGACATATCCACACTAAATCGTCCATAAATTTTTATTTAGAGTTCAGAATGACACGAATCCAATCCCCACGTTAAGGTAGCTCTATTTTCTATATTGTGACAAGATTTGATACTAAAAGAGCTACGACAAGCCTCCAAATAATCCAATGTATCCCAAAATGCATGATGCCATGCGTTATGCTTCATTTATAACCCTTTACACAAGTAGCACCAATGATCAGTTTAGAATGATCATTTTAGGTGGCTGATCAACTTGACATGTCCGCACTAAATCATCCGTTATTTTTGATTTAGAGTTCAAAATGACACAAATCCAACACCCACGTTAAGTTAGCTCAATTTTTAGTATTGTGACAAAATTTAAGTCTCCAAGTAATCCAATCTGTCTAAAATTGCGTGATGCTATGCATTATGCTTCATTTATAAGCCTTTACTTAACGAGCACCAATGATCAGTTTAGACTGATCATTTTAACTGGTCGATCAACTTGACATGTACGTACTAAATCGTACATAACTTTTTATTTAGAGTTCATAATGACACGAATCCAATGCCCACGTTAAGCTTGCTCAATTTTTATATTGTGGAAAATTTTACGACCAAAATAGCTACAACAAGTTTTCCAAATAATCCAATCTACTCCAAACTGTGTGATGCCATGCATTATGCTTCATTTATAAGCCTTTACTCAAAGAGCACCAATTATCAGTTCAGAATGAACATTTTAACTAGCCGATCAACTTAATATAACCGCACTAAATAATTTGTCACTTCTGATTTAGAGTTCGGAATGACACGAATCAGACGCCCACGTTAAGCTAGCTCAATTTTCTAAATTGTGATACCATTTGAGATTGAAAGATCTACGACAAAGCCTCCAAGTAATGCAATGTATCCCGAACCTCGTGATGCTATGCATTATTCTTCATTTATAACCCTTAACTCGAGGAGCACCAATGATCAGTTTAGAATGATAATTTTAACTGGCCCATGTACTCGACATGTCCGCACTAAATCATCAGTAATTTTTTATTTAGAGTTCAAATAACACAAGTCCAACACCCACATTAAGCTAGCTCAATTTTCAATATAGTGAAAAAATTTATGTTCGAAATAGCTATGACAAATCCTCCAATTAATCCAATCTATCCCACAATGCGTGATGCCATGCATTATGTATCATTTATAAGCCTTCAATCACGGAGCACCAATGACCAATTTAGAATAATCATTTTTACTGGCCGATCAACTTGACATGTCCGCACTAAATCTCCTGTAACTTTTAATTTTGAGTTTAGAATGACAGGAATCCAATGCCCACGTTAATCTAGGTCATTTTTTCATATAGTAAAAGGATTTGAGATTGAAAGAGAACTGGCAAAGCCTCCAAGTAATCCAATCAATCCCGAACGGCGTGAGGCCATGCATTATGCTTCATTTATGAGCTTTTAATCAAGGAGCACCAATGATCAGATTAAAATTATCATTTCAACTGGCCGATTAACTTGACATTTCGGCACTAAATTGTCCATACCCTTTTGTTTAGATTTCATAATGACATGAATCCTACACCCACGTTAAACTATCTTAATTTTCCATATTGTGACACCATTTGAGACTGAAAGAACTACGACAAAGCCTCTAAGTAATCCAATGTATCTCAAATTGCATTATGAGCATTATGCTTCATTTATAACCTTTTACTCAAGGAGCATCAATGATCAGTTTAGAATAATCATTTTAACTGGCCGATCAACTTGACATGTCCGCACTAAGTCGTCCGTAAATTTTGATTTAGAGTTCAGAATGACATGAATCCAATGCCCCCGTTAAGGTAGCTCAATTTTCTATATCGTGACAACATTTGTGACTAAAAGAGCTACAACAAAGCCTCCAAGTAATCCACTGTATCCCAACCTGCATGATACCATGCATTATGCTTCATTTATAAGTATTTAGTCAAGGAGCACCAATAATTAGTTTAGAATGATATTTTTACAGGACGACCAACTTGACATGTCCGCACTAAATCGTTCCTAAGTTTTGATTTAGAGTTAAGAATGACACAAATTCAACGTCCACTTTAAACTCGCTGAATTTTCTATATTGTGACAACATTTGAGACAGAAAGACCTACAAGAAAGCTTCAAAGAAATCCAATGTATTTTAACAGGCTGATAAACTTGACATGTCTGCACTAAATCATCCATAACTTTTGATTTAGAGTTCTGAATGACACGAATCTTACGCCCACGTTCAGCTAGCTCAATTTTCTAAATTGTGACAAAATTTAAGACCAAAATAGCAACGAAAAAGCCTACAAATAATCCAGTGTATCACAAACTATGTGATGTGATGCATTATGAATCATGTATAAGCTTTTACTCAAGGAGCAAAATGATCAGTTTAGAATGATAATTTTAACTCGCCGATCAACTTGACATGTCCGCACTAAATCTTCAGTAACCTTTGATTTAGAGCTCAACATGACATGAGTCCAACACCCACATTGATCTAGCTCAATTTTCCACATTGTGATAACATTTGAGACTCAAAGAGCAACGAAAAAGCCTCCAAGTAATCCAATGTATCCCAAATTGTGTTATGCAATGCATTATGCTTCATTTATAACCCTTTACTCATGGAGCATCAATTATCAGTTTAGAAAGATCATTTTAACTAACCGATCAACTTGATATTCCCGCACTAAATTGTCCTTAAATTTTGATTTAACTTTAGAATGACACAAATCCAATGCCCACATTAAGCTAGCTCAATTTTCTATATTGTGACAACATTTGAGACTAAAAGAGCTACGACAAAGCCTCCAAGTAATCCAATGTATCCCAAACCGTGTGATGCCATGCATTATGCTCCATTTATACCCTTACCTCACGGAGCACCAAATATCAGTTTAGAATGATAATTTATACTAGCCGATCAACTCGATATGTACGCACTAAATCGACCGTAATTTTTTATTTAGAGTTTAAAATAATACAAATCCAACGCCCATGTTAAGCTTGCTCCATTTTCAATATAGTGACAAAATTTAAGTTCAAAATAGCTATGACAAAGCCTCCAAATGATCCAATCTCTCCCAAAACTTTGTGATGTCAAGCATTATGCTTCATTTATAAGCCTTTACTCAAGGAGCACTAGTTATCAGTTTAGAATCAGTTTAACTGGCTGATAAACTTGATATATCTGCACTAAATCATACGTAACTTTTGATTTGGAGTTCAGAATGGCCAAATCCAACATCCATGTTAAGCTAGCTAAAGTTTCCATATTGTGACAACATTTGGCCTATGTAACAAAAAAGGCTCCAAGTAATCAAATGTATCCCAAACAGCGTGATGTCATGCATTATTCTTCATTTATGAGCCTTTACTCAGGCAGCACCAATGATCTTAGAATGATCATCTTAACTAGCCGATCAACTTGACATTTCCGCAATAAATCCTTTCTATCTTTTGATTTAGAGTTCAGAATGACAAGAATCCAACGCCTATGGTAAGCTAGCTCAATTTTCTATACTGTGATAGCATGTGAGAATAAAAGATCTAAGAAAAGCCTCGATGTAATCCAATGAATCCAAAATTGTGAGATGTCATGACTTCTCCTTCATTTATAATCATTTACTCAAGGAGCACCAATGATCAGTTTAGAATGATCATTCCTACTGGCCGATCAACTTGACATGTCCAAACTAAATTGTCTTTAACTTTTGATTTAAATTTGAGAATGACATGAACCCAATTGGCACGCTAAGCTAGCTCAATTTTCTATATTGTGACAACATTTGAGACTAAAAGAGCTAAGACAAAGCCTCCAAGTAATCCAATGTTTCCCAAACTGCGTGATGTCATGCATTATGGTTCATTTATAAGCCTTTACTCAAGGAGAACCAATGATCGGTTTAGAATAACAATTTTAACTGGCCGATTAACTCGACATGTCCGCACTAAATCGTCCGTAGCTTTTATAAATCGACATGGCCAATTAACTGGCCGATTTATAGATCAAAATGACACGAATCCAACGCCCATGGTAAGCTAGCTCGATTTTCTATATTGTGACAAAATTTAAGAGCGAAATAGCTACAACAAAGCCTCCAAGTAATCCAAACTATTCTATACTGTGTGATGCCATGCATTATGCTTCATTTATACACCTTTACTCAAGGAGCACCAATAATAACTTTAGAATGATCAATTTAACTAGCTGATCAACTTGACATGTCCGCACTAGATCATCTTTATCTTTTCATTTGGAGGTCAAATTAACTTGATATGTCCGCACAAAATTGTCCGTAACTTTTGGTTTAGATTTCATAATGACACGAATCCAACGCCCATGTTAAGCTATCTTAATTTTCCATATTGTGACACCATTTGAGACTGAAAGAGCTACGAAAAAGCCTCTAAGTAATCCAATGTATCTCAAACTGAGTGATGTCATGCCTTATGCTTCATTTATAACGTTTTACTCAAGGAGCATCAACGATCAATTTAGAATAATCATTTTAACTGGCCGATCAACTTGACATGTACGCACTAAATCATCCGTAAATTTTGATGTAGAGTTCAGAACGACATGAAGCCAATGCCCATGTTAATCTAGCCTAATTTTTCTATATTATGACATCATTTATGAATAAAAGAGCTATGAAAAAGCCTCCAAGTAATTCAATGCATCCCAAACTGCATGATGCCATGCATTATGCTTCATCTATAAACGTTTACTCAAGGAGCACCAATAATCAGTTTACAATGATCATTTTAATAGGCTGATCAACTTGACATGTCCACACTAAATCGTCTATAACTTTTGATTTATAGTTCAAAAGAAACAAATCCAACGGTCACATTAATCTAGCTCAATTTTAAATATTGTGACAAAATTAAAGTCCAAAATAGCTACGAAAAATCCTCCAAGTAATTCAATGTATCCCAAACTACGTGATGCCATGCATTATACTTCATTTATATTCCTTTACTTAAGGAGCACCAATGATCAGTTTAGAATGATCATTTTAACTGTGCGATTAACTTGACATGTTCACACTAAATCATTCATAACATTTTTTTAGTGTTTAGAATGACAAGAATACAACGCCCACGTTAAACTAGCTCAATTTTACATATTGTGACATTATTTGAGACTAAAAGAGCTACGAAAAATGCTCCAAGTAATCTAATATATCCCAAAATACGTGATGCCATGAATTATATTTCATTTATAAGCCTTTACTCAAGGAACACACATGATCAGTTTAGAATGATCATTTTAACAGGAAGATCAATTTGACATATCCGCACTAAATCATCTATAAATTTTTATTTAGAGTTCAGAATGACATGAATCCAATGCCCACGTTAATCTAGCTCTATTTTCTATATTTTGACAATATTTGATACTAAAAGAGCTACGACAAAGCCTCCAAATAATCCAATGTATTCCAAAATGTATGATGCCATGCGTCATGCTTCATTTATAACCCCTTACACAAGTAGCACCAATGATTAGATTAGAATGATAATTTTAATTGGCTGATCAACTTGACATGTCCGCACTAAATCGTCCGTTATTTTTGATTTTGAGTTCAAAATGACACAAATACAACACCCATGTTAAGCTAGCTCAATTTTTAGTATTGTGACAAAATTTAAGTACAAAATAACTACGTTAACCTTGCTCAATTTTTATACTGTGGAAAATTTTAAGACGAAAATAGCTATTACAAGTCTTCCAAATAATCAAATCTACTTGAAACTACGTGATGCCATGCACTACGCTTCATTTATAAGCCTTTACTCAAATAGCACCCCTGATCAGTTCAGAATAATCATTTTAATTTGTCGATCAACTTAATATAACCGCAACAATTGATTTCTAACTTTTGATTTAAAGTTCAGAATGAAACGAATCAGACGCCCACATTAAGCTAGCTCCATTTTCTAAATTCTGACAACATTTGAGACTGAAAGATCTACGTCAAAGCCTCCAAGTAATCCAATGTATCCGGAAATGCGTGATGCCATGCATTAGGCTTCATCTATAACCATTAACTCAAGAAGCACCAATGATCAGTTTAGAATGATAATTTTAACCCGCGGACCAACTTGACATGTCCGCAGTAAATCGTCAGTAATTTTTTTGTTTAGAGTTCAAAATAACAAAAATTCAATGACCACGTTAACCTATCTCAATTTTCAATATAGTGAAAAAATTTATGTTCGAAATAGCTATGACAAATCCTCCAATTAATCCAATCTATCCTACAATGCGTGATGCCATGCATTATTTTTCATTTATGAGCCTTTAATCAAGGAGCACCAATGATCACTTTAGAATGATAATTTTAACTGGCCGATCAACTTGACATGTTCGTACTAAATCTTTTGTAACTTTTTATTTGAAGTTCAGAATGACACGAATCTAATGCCCACGTTAAGTTAGGTCAATAATTCATATTGTGACACCATTTGAGACTGAATGAGCTACGAAAAACTCTTTAAGTAATCCAATGTATCTCATACGGCATGATGTCATGCATTATGCTTCATTTATAACCTCTTACTCAAGGAACATCAATGATTAGTTCAGAACGATCATTTTAACTTGCCGTTCAACTTGACATGTCCGCACGAAATCGTTCTTAACTTTTGATTTAGAGTTCAGAATGATACGAACCCAACGCCCACTTTATGGTAGCTCAATTTTCTATATTGTGACAACATTTGAGACAGAAGGACCTTCGACAAAGCGTCAAAGAAATCCAATGTGATTCCAAACTCAGTGATGCCATGCATTATGCTTCATTTAAAAGCGTTTAGTCAAGGAGCACCAATAATGAGTTTAGAATGATCATTTTAACAGGACGATCAACCTGACATGTCCGCACTAAATCATCCGTAACTTTTGATATAGAGTTCAGAATTACACGAATCTAATGCTTATGTTAAGCTAGCTGAGTTTTCTAAATTGTGACAAAATTTAAAACCAAAATAGCAACAAAAAAGCCTCCAAGTAATCCAATGTATCCCAAACTGTGTGATGCCATGCATTATGCATCATTTATAAGCTTTTACTCAATGAGCAACAATGATCAGTTTAGAATGATCATTTTAAATCGCCGATCAACTTGACATGTCCGCACTGTAACTTTTGATTTAGAGCTCAAAATGACATGAGTCCAACACCCACGTTAAGCTGGCTCAATTTTCCATATTGTGACATCATTTGAGACTCAAAGAGCAACGAAAAAGCCTCCAAGTAATCCAATGTATCCCAAACTGTGTTATGCAATGCATTATGCTTTATTTATAACCCTTTACTCATGGAGCATCAATGATCGGTTTAGAATGATCATTTGAAGTAGCCCATCAACTTGACATGTACGCACTAAATCAACCGTAATTTTTTATTTAATGTTCAAAATAATACAAATAGAACGCCCATGTTAAGCTTTCTCAATTTTCAATATAGTGACAAAATCTAAGTTCGAAATAGCTACGACAAAGCCTCCAAGTAATCCAATATATCCCAAAACTTTGTGATGCCATGCATTATGCTTCATTTATAAGGCTTTACTCAAGGAGCACTAGTGATCAGTTTAGAATGATCTTTTTAACTGGCTGAAAAACTTGATATATCCGCACTAAATCGTATGTAAGTTTTGATTTGGAGTTCTGAATGACAGGAATCCAACGTCCACCTTAAGCTAGGCCAATTTTCTTATATTGTGAGAACATTTTAGACTAAAAGATCTACCACAAAGCCTCCTAATAATCCAATTTTTTTCCAAACTTTGTGATGTCATGCATTAAGATTCATTTTTAAGCCTTTACAAAAGGAGCACCAATGATAAGTTTATAACGATCATTTTAACTAACTGATCAACTTGACATGTCCGCAATAAATCAACCGTAATTTTTTATTTAAAGTTCAAAATGACACGGATCCAACGCCCACGTTAAGCTAGCTCAATTTTCATTGTAGTAACAAAACTTTAGTTCGAAATAGTTACGAAAAAGCCTCCAAGTAGTCCAATCTATCTAAAACAGTGTGATGTCATGCATTATGCATCATTTAAAAACTTTTACTATAGGAGCAAGTTTAGAATGATCATTTTAACTCGCTGATCAACTTGACATGTCCGCACTAAATCTTTCGTAATTTTTATTTAGAGTTCAAAATGACACGATCCAATGCCCACGTTAAGGTAGCTCAATTTTCAATATAGTGACAAAGTTTAAGTTCGAAATAGCTATGAAAAAACCTCCAAATAATCCAATCTATCCCAAACTCTGTGATATCATGTATTATGCATCATTTAAATGGCTTTACTGAAGGAGCAAGTTTAGAATGATCATTTTAACTCGCCGATCAACTTGACATGTCCGCACTAAATCATACTTAACTTTTGATTTAGAGCTCCACATGACATGAGCCCAACGCCCACATTAAACTAACTCAATTTTCAACATTGTGAAAACAATTGAGACTCAAAGAGCTATGATAAAGCCTCCAAGTAATCCAATGTATCCCAAACTGCGTAATGCCATGCATTATGGTTCATTTATAACCCTTAACTCTAGTAGCACCAAGGGTCAGATTAGAATGATAATTTTAACAAGACGATGAACTTGAAATGTCCGCACTAAATCGACCACAATTTTTTATTTAGGGTTCAAAATAATGACACAAATCTAACGCCCATGTTAAGCTACGTCAAGTTTCAATATTGTGACAAAATTTAATTCCAAAATAGATACAAAAAGACTCCAATTAATCCAATCTATCCGAAACTGCGTGATGCAATACATTATGCTTCATTTATAAGCTTTTACTCAAGGAGCACCAATGATTAGTTTAGAATGATCGTTTTAACTAGCCGATCAACTTGACATGTCCACAGTAAATCGTCCGTCACTTTTGATTTAGAGTTCAGAATGACACTAATCCAACACCCACGTTAAACTAGCTCAATTTTCAATATAGTGAGAAAATTTAAGTTTGAAATAGCTACGACAAAGCCTCGGAGTAATCTATCCCAAAACTGTGTGATACCATGTATTATGCTTCATTTATAAGCCTTTACTCAAGGAGCACTATTGATCAGTTTAGAATGATCATATTAACTGGCTGATAAACTTGACATGTCCGCACTAAATCATCCGTAACTTTTGATTTGGAGTTCAAAATGATAGGAATCCAACGTCCACTTTAAGCTAGGTTAGTTTTCTTATATTGTGACAACATTTGACACTAAAAGAGCTACGACAAAAGCCTCCAAGTAATCCAATCTTTTACAAACTATGTGATGTCATGCATTATGATTCATTTTTAAGCCTTTACACTAGGAGCACCAATGATAATTTTATAATGATCGCTTTAATTAGATGTAAACTTGACATGTCTGCACCAAATCAACCATAACTTTTTTTTAGAGTTCAAAATGACACGAATCCAACATCCACGTTAATCTAGGTATATTTCAATACAGTGTCAAAATTTAAGTTCGAAATAGCTACGAAAAAGTCTCCAAGTAATCAAATCAATCCCAAACTGCGTGATGTCATGCATTATGCATCATTTAAAAGCCTTTACTCAAGGAGCAAGTTTAGAATAATCATTTTAACTCCCGCGATCAACTTGACATGTCCGCACTAAATCGTCCATAAATTTTGACTAAGTGTTCAGAATGACACGAATCCAATGCCCATGTTAAAGTAGCTAAATTTTCTATATAGTAACAACATTTGTGATTGAAAGAGTAACGGCAAAGCCTCCAAGTAATCCAATCAATCCCGAAGAGCGTGATGCCATGCATTATGCTTCATTTATGAGCTTTTACTCAAGGAGCACCAGTGATCAGCTTAGAATGATCATTCTAACTGGTCGATCAACTTGACATGTCGGCACTAAACTGTCCATAACTTTTGGTTTAGATTTTATAATGACACAAATCCAACACCCACGTTAAGCTAGCTCAATTTTCCATAGTGCGAACACATTTCAGAATGAAAGAGCTACAACAAAGCCTCCAACGAATCCCATGTATTCCAAAATTCGTGATGCCATGCATTATGCTTAGTTTATAAGCCTTTACTCAAGAAACACCCATAATCAATTTAGAATGATCATTTTAACAGGTCGATCAACTTGACATGTCCGCACTAAATTGTTCTTAACTTTTGATTTAGAGTTTAGAATGAAACGAATCAAACGCCGACGTTATGATAGATCAATTTTCTATATTGTGGCAACATTTGAGACAGAAAGAGCTACGACAAAGCCTCTAACAAATCCAATGTATCCCAAACTTTGTGATGCCATGCATTATGCTTCATTTATGAGCTTTTACTCAAGGAGCACCAATGATAAGTTTATAATGATCATTTTAACTAGCTGATCAACTTGATATGTCAGCACTAAATAGTCCGTAACTTTTGGTTTAGATTTCATAATGATACTAATCCAACACCCATGTGAAGCTATCTCAATTTTCCATTTGTGACACCATTTGGGACTGAAAGAGCTACAAAAAAGTCTCTAAGTAATCCAATGTATCTCAAACTACGTGATGCCATGCATTGTGCTTCATTTATAACCTTTAACTCAAGGAGCATCAATGATTAGTTTAGAGTAATCATTTTAACTGGCCGATCAACTTGACATGTCTGCACTAAATCGTCTGTAAATTTTGATTTCGAGTTCAGAATGACATGAATCCAATGCCCACGTTAAGCTACCCCAATTTTTCATAATGTGGCAATACTTGTGACTAACAGAGCTATGACAAGGCCTCCAAGAACTCCATTGTATCCCAACCTGGGTGATGCCATGCGTTATGCTTCATTTATAAGCATTTAGCCAAGGAGCACCAATAATTAGTTTAGAATGATCATTTTAACAAGACGATCAACTTCACATGTCCGCAATAAATCGTTTTTAACTTTCGATTTAGAGTTCAGAATGACACGAATCCAACGTCCACTTTAAGCTAGCTCAATTTTCTATATTATGCTTCATTTATAAGCCTTTACTCAAGGAAAACCAATGATCAAGTTAGAATGATCATTTTAACTGGCTGATCAACTTAACATGTCCGCACTAAATCATCCGTAACTTTTGTTTTAGAGTTCAATATGACACGAATCTAATGCCCACATTCAGCTAGCTGAATTTTCTAAATTGTGACAAAATTTAAGACCAAACTAGCAACGAAAAAGCCTCCAAGTAATCCAACGTATCCCAAAATGTGTTATGCAATGCATTATGTTTCATTTATAACCATTTACTCATGGAGCATAAATGATCAGTTTGGAATGATGATTTATATGCCAGGACAAAATCATCCTTTCCACGTAAATTTTGATTTAGAGTTCAGAATGACACGAATCCAATATCCACATTAAGCTGGCTCAATTTTCTATATTATGATAGCATTTGAGACTAAAAGAGGTACGACAAAGCCTTCAAGTAATCCAATGTATCCCAAACTGTGTGATGCCATGCATTATGCTTCATTTATAACCCTTAATCTAAGGAGGACCAAACAACAGCTTAAAATCATAATTTTAACTAGCAGATCAAGTTGACATGTACGCACTAAATCAACCGTAATTTTTTATTTAGAGTTCAAAATAATACAAATCCAACGCCCATGTTAAGCTTGCTCAATTTTCAATATAGTGACAAAATTTAAGTTCGAAATAGCTACGAAAAAGCCTCCAAGTAATCCAATCTATCCCAAAACTTTGTGATGTCATGCATTATGCTTCATTTATAAGCCTTTACTCAAGGAGCACTAGTGATCAGTTTAGAATTATCTTTGTAACTGGATGATAAACTTGATATATCCACACTAAATCGTACGTAACTTTTGATCTTGAGTTCAAAATGACAGGAATCCAAAACCCACGTTAAGTAAGGCCAATTTTCTTATATTGTGAGAACATTTGACACTAAAAGATATTCGAAAAAGCCACCAAATAATCCAATTTTTTCCAAACTTTGTGTTGTCATGCTTTAAGATTCATTTTTAAGCCTTTACACAAGGAGCACCAATGATAAGTTAAGAACGATCATTTTTACTTACTGATCAACTTGACATGTCCACCCTAAATCGACCGTAATTTTTTAATTAGAGTTCAAAATGACACGAATCCAACGTCCACGTTAAGCTAGCTCAATTTTTAATATAGTGACAATCTATCCAAAAATGCGTTATGTCATGCATTACGCATCATTTAAAAAACTTTATTCAAGGAGCAAGTTTAAAATGATCATTTTAACTCGCCGATAACCTTGACATGTCCGCACTAAATTGTCCGTAATATTTTATTTAGAGTTCGAAATGACATGAATTAAATGCCCACGTTAAGCTAGCTCAGTTTTCAATATAGTGAAAAAATTAAAGTTCAAAATACCTACGAAAAACCTCCAAGTAATCCAATTTATTCTAAACTGCGTGATATCATGCATTATTCATCATTTAAATGCCTTTACTCAAGCAGCAAGTTTAGAATGATCATTTTAACTCGCCGATCAACTTGACATGACCGCACTAAATCGTCCGTAATTTTTGTTTTAGAGCTCTACATGACATGAGCCCAACGCCCACATTAAACTAGCTCAATTTTCCCAATGGTGATAACAATTGAGACTCAAAGAGCTACGATAAAGCCTCCAAGTAATCCAATATATCCCAAACTGTGTGATGCCATGCATTATGTTTCATTCATAACCCTGAACTCAAGTAGCACCAATGATCAGCTTAGAATGATAATTTTAACTAGCCGATGAACTTGACATGTCTGCACCAAAGCAACCATAATTTTTTATTTAGACTTCAAAATGACACAAATCCAACGCCCACGTAAAGCTAACTCAATTTTCAATATAGTAACAAAATTTAATTCCAAAATAGCTACAAAAAGAATCCAAGTAATTCAATTTATCCCAAACTGTGCAATGCCATGCATTATGCTTTATTTATAAGCTTTTACTCAAGTAGCACCAATGATCAGTTTGGAATGATCATTTAAATTGGCCATTCAACTTGACATGTCCGCACTAAATCGTCCGTAACATTAGATTTAGAGTTCAGAATGACACGAATCCAACACCCACATTAAGCTAGCTCAATTTTCAATATAGTAACAAAATTTATGTTTGAAATAGCTACGACAAAGCCTCCAAGTAATCCAATCTATCCCAAAACTGCGTGATGCCATGCATTATGCTTCATTTATAAGCCTTTACTCAAGGTGCACTAGTGATCATTTTAGAATGATCATTTTAACTGGCTGATAAACTTGACATGACCGCACTAAATCATCCGTAACTTTTGATTTGGAGTTCAGAATGACAGAAATCTAATGCCCAAGTTAGGCTAAGTCAATTTATTATATAGTGACTACATTTGACACTAAAAGACCAACGACAAAGCCTCCAAGTAATCCAATCTTTTCCAAACTGTATGATCTCATGCATTATTATTCATTTTTAAGCCTTTACACAAGGAGCACCAATGATGAGTTTAGAATGACAATTTTAACTAGCCGATGAACTTGACATGTTCACACTAAATTGACCATAATTTTTTATTCAGACTTTAAAATGACACGAATCCAACACCCACATTAAGCTATCTCAATTTTCAATATAGTGACAAAATATAAGTTTGAAATAGCTATGACAAAGCCTCCAGGTAATCCAATCTATCTTAAACTACGTGATATCATGCATTATGCATCATTTATAAGCCTTTACTCAAGGAGGAAGTTTAGAATGATCATTCTAACTTGCTGATCAACCTGACATGTCCGCACTAAATCTTGCATAAATTTTTATTTAGAGTTCAGAATGACACGAATACAATGCCCACTTTAAGCTACTCAATTTTCTATATTGTAACAACGTTTGAGACAGAAAGAGCAACGACAAAGCCTCTAAGTAATCCAATCAATCCCAAACAGCGTGATGCCATGCATTATACTTCATTTATAAGTCTTTACTCAAGGAAGACCAATGATAAGTTTGGAATGATTGTTTTAACTTGCTGTTCAACTTCACATGTCCGCACAAAATCGTCTTTAACTGTTGATTTAGAGCTCAAAATTACATGAGTCCAACGCCCACATTAAGCTAGCTGAATTTTCCACATTGTGATAACATATGAGACTCAAAGAGCTACGAAAAAGCCTCAATGTAATCCAATGTATCCCAAACTTTGTGATGCCATGCATTATGCTTCTTTTATAAGTTTTTACTCAAGTAACACAAATGATCACTTTAGAATGATCAATTTAACTGGCTGATCAAATTGATCAGAAATTCATTTATGGTGACATTGTATTTGTTTTATTATGAATTCAGTTGGAGTTTCAAGAAAAACATATATAGTGACTTTTCTCGTAATTAAGACATCTTGAGTTTACGGTACGTAATCTCTTTAACCAGTGATTAAGTGCTTATAATAATCTCTCCAAGCTGGAAGAGGAATATACCACAAACTGGAAATATATATTTGAAGAAAATACTATGAATTTTTGGAAGAAAAAAACAAAGTAAGTTTATTGATTAAAAAGCATTATCATGTCATAGTACAAGTTGTGAAATTTAATTGTCGAGACTCGAGAGAGTCTATTTTTTAAAAGCATAATCATATTGTCTCTCAAAATTGAGGAGTGATTTAAACAAGCATGCATACTTGCATCGTATGTATGTTGACTTAGATTATATGATTCTAGTGACATTACATTTTTCTTCCGAACATAAAAGCATATAACATTTCATTATCTTGAGACTCAAGATGTCTTAATTACGAGAAAAGTCACTATATATGTTTTTCTTGAAACTCCAACTGAATTCATAATAAAACAAATACAATTTAACTGGCTGATCAATTTTCAATATTGTGACAAAATTTAAGACCGAAATAGCTATGAAAAAGCCTTCAAGTAATCCAATCTATTCCAAACTTCGTGATGCCATGCATTATGCTTCATTTATAAGCCTTTATTGAATGAGCACCAATGATAAGTTTAGAATGATCATTTTAACTAGCTGAAAAACTTCACATGTCCGCACTAAATCATATTTAACTTTGATTTAGAACTCAAAATGACATAAGTCCAACGCCCACCTTAAACTACTTCACTTTTCCTTATTGTGACAACATTTGAGATTGAAAGAGCTACTACAAAGCCTCCAAGGAATATGATGTATCCCAAACTGTGTGATGCCATGCATTATGATTCATTTATATGTCTTTAGTCAAGGATCACCAGTGATCAGTTTAGCATGATCATTTTAACTGGCCGATCAACTTGAAAAATCCGCCCTAAATTGTCCGTAACTTTTGATTAGAGTTCAGACTGACACGAGTCCAACGCCCATGTTAGGCTAGCTCAATTTACTATATTGTGACAACATTTGAGACTGAACAACTAAGACAAAGCCTACAAGTAATCCAATGTATCCCAAACTGCGTGATGCAATGTATTATGATTTATTTATAAGCATTTTCTCAAGGAGCACCAATGTTCAGTTTAGAACGATCAGTTTAGAATGATCAGTTTAGAACGATCAGCTTAGAGTGATCGTTTTAACTGGCCGATCAACTTGACATGTCCGCACTAAATTTTTCGTAACTTTGTTTTGAGAGTTCAAAATGACACGAATTCAACACCCATGTTAAACTAGCTCATTTTTCAATATTGTAACAAAATTTAAGACCAAAATAGCTACGACAAAGCCTTTAGGTAATCCAATCTATTCCAAATGCCGTGATGCCATGTATTATGCTTCATTTATAAGTCTTTACTCAAGGTGCCCCAATGATAAGTTTAGAATGATCATTTTAACTATCTGATCAACTTTACATGTCCGCACTATGTTGTTTTTACCTTTTGATTTAGAGCTCAAAATGACATGAAACCAACGCCCACGTTAAAATTGCTCAATTTTCCATATTATGAGAACATTTGAGACCTACTTCAAAGCCTCCAAGTAATACTATGTATCCCAATCTGTGTGATGCCATGCATTATGCTTCATTTATAAGCCTTTAATCAAAGAGCAGCAATGATGAATTTAGCATGAACATTTTAGCTGGCCGGTCAACTTGACATGTCCGCACTAAATCGTCCGTAACTTTTGATTTAGGTTTATAATGACACGAATCCAATGCCACGCTAATCTAGTTCAACTTTCTGTATTATGACAACATTTGGGATTCAAAAAGCTACGAAAAAATCCTCCAAGTAATCCAATGCATCCCAAACTGTGTGATACCATACATTATGCTTCATTTATAAAGTTCATTTTATTCAAGGAGCACCAATGATCATTTTATCTAGCCGATCAACTTGACATGTCTGCACTAAATCATTTGTAGCAACTTGACATAGCCGATCAGCTTGACATGTCCACAGTAAATCATCCGTCACTTCTGATTTAGAGTTCGAAATAATAAGAATCCGATGGCCACGTTAAGCTAGCTCAATTTTCTATATTGTGACAAAATTTAAGACCAAAATAGCAACAAGAAAGCCTCCAAGTAATCCAATGTATCCCAAACTACGTGATGCCATGCATTATGCTTTATTTATAAGGCTTTACTAAGGGATCACTAATCATCAGTTTAGAATGTTCATTTCAGACTGATCATTTTAACTGGCCGATCAACTTAACTTGTCCACACGAAATCTTCTGTAACTTTTGATTTAAAGTTCAAAATGACACGAATCCAACGCCCACGTTAAGCTATCTCAATTTTTTACATTGTAACAATATTTGGGACAGAAAGAGCTACGACAAATGTTCCAAGTAATCCAATGTATCCCAAACTGTGTGTTGCAATACATTATGCTTCAATAATCAGTTTAGAATGATTATTTTAACTGGCTGATAAATTTGAAATGTCTGCACTAAATCTTCCGTAACCTTTGATTTAGAGTTTGAAATCACACGAATCCAACGTCCACGTTAAGCTAACTCAATTGTCCATGTTGTAACAACATTTGAGACTGAAAGAGCAACGAAAAAGCCTCCAACTAATCCAATGTATCCAAACTACGTGATGCCATGCATTATGCTTCATTTATAAGCCTTTACTTAAGGAGCACCAATGATCATTTTAGAATGATCATTTTAACTGGCCGATCAATTTGACATGTCCGCACTAAATCGTCTGTGACCTTTGATTTAGAGTTCAAAATGAAACAAATCCAACGCCCACAGTAAGCTAGCTCAATTTTCCTTACCATGACAACATTTGACACTGAAAGAGCTACAACAAAGCCTCCAAGTAATCCAATGTATTCCACACTGCGTGATGCCATGCATTATGCTTTATTTAATAGCCTTCACTCAAGTAACACCAATGATTAGTTTAGAATGATAATTTTAACAGGCCGATCAACTTGACATGTTCGCACTAATTCGTTCAGAACTTTTGATTTGTTGTTCAGAATGACATGAACCAATGCCCACATTAAGCTAGCTCAATATTCTATAGTGTGATAAAATTTAAGACAGAAAATAGCTACGAAAAAGCCTCCAAATAATCCAATCTATTCCAAACTGTGTTATGTCGTGCATTATGCTTCATTAACTAGCTGATCAACTTGACATGTCTTCTCTAAATACTCTTTAACTTTTGATTTAGAATTCAAAATGTCACGAGTGCAATGCCCACGTTAAGTATCTCAATTTTTCCTATTGTGACAATATTTGAGACTGAAAAAGCTACGAGAAAGCCTTGTAGTAATCTAATGTATACCAAACTGCATGATGCCATGCATTATGCTTTATTTAAAAGAATTCACTCAATGAGCACCAATGATCAGATTAGAATGATCATTTTAAATGTCAGATCAACTTGACATGTCTGCACTAAATCGTCTGTAACTTTTAATTTTAAGTTGAGAATGACATGAATCATACGCCGACATTAAATTTGCTCAATTTTGTTTGGGACAACATTTGAGACTGAAAGAGCTACGACAAAGCCTCCAAGTAATCCAATGTATCCCAAACTTCATGATGGCATGCATTATGCTTCATTCATAAGCCTTTACTCAAGGAGCTCCAATGATCATTTTAGTATGATCACTTTAACTCGTCGATCAACTTGACATGTTCACACCAAATAGTCTGTAACTTTTCATTTATAGTTCAAAATGACACAAATCCAACGCCGACATTAAGCTAGCTCAATTTTCAATATTGTGACAAAATTTAAGTCGGAAATATCTACAACAAACCGTTCAAGTCATCCAATATCCAAAACTGCGTGATGCCATGCATTATGCCTCATTTACAAGCCTTTACTCAAGGAGCACCAATGATAAGTTTAGAATGATAATTTTGACTAGCTGTTTGACTTGACATGTTTGCCTAAATCCTCTTTTACTTTTGATTTTGAGTTCATAATGACATGAGTCCCAGGCCCACGTTAAGCTACCTCAATTTTCCATATTGTAACAACATTTGAGATTGAAATATTTAAGAAAAAGTCTCCAAGTAATCCCATGTATCCCGAACTGTGTGATGCAATGCATTATGCTTCATTTATAAATCTTTACTTAAGGAGCACCAATGACCAGTTTAGAAAGATCATTTTAACTGGCCGATCAACTTGACATGTCCGCATTAAATCGATCGTACCTTTTGATTTAGAGTTTAGAATGACACGAATCCAACACCCACGTTAAGCTAGCTCAATTTTCTGTAGTGTGACAACATTTTAGATGGAAAGAGTTACGACAAAGCATCCAAGTAATCCAATGTATCCAAAATTTGAGATGGACGTTTCTTGGTTTTCCGACGACTGCTTCTGTCGGAAATAACCAAACATGTAACAATCTTTTTTTTAATAATTATTTTTTTAATTTTTAAATAAATTTTTTTATTTTTATATTTTTGATAAATATTTTTAAAATATTTAATAATATATTAAAACAAATAAATAAAAATAATATTTCAAATTAAAAATATAATAATATTTAAATTTTAATTGTTTTAAAATCTAAAATCTACAAAATACATTGGAGGAGCAGAAGGAGGAAAAATTGATCCGGATATTCCAAGAATTTAGCTTTCATAAAAGCTACAAAATATTTCAGCCTAGCCATATCTATCTACATAGCCGCCATTTTTTCTTTAAGTTGGGCGTTCTCCTCATTTCCAGCCGCAGATGTTACACCACTAGTATCTACAACTCTGCCGAGTCCTACATGACGACCATTCGAAAACTGTACTTCTTGTAAAAAATTTTAAAATGTTATTACAAAAGTATTATAATATTAAATATGAAAATAAATAAAAAGAGAAAACAAACTTACATTAAGAACCAAATGGTTAGTGTCAAAACAAGGTATTTCGGCAAGCGAAAGAACAAACTTGAGACTGCTGAGATAAAATATCACTTTTTTCATTTTTTGAGATCTCACTAACGACACGATCTTGTATGCGACCAGTGTTTGGTGTGTACGGCCTCAAGAAGTTGCAAATTAAAAATACTAAATGAATATTTAAAAAAAATTCAAATAATAAGAAATAAAACTAATATAATAATAATTGTACCAATTGATTGGCATGTTTCAAAAAACCAGTCGATCCAACATTGTAAATTTAAATGCCTTTGCCTCCTTGGCCACTCTTCCGGTTTCCCGAATTAGTCCTCGAGATGGCCTCAGCGCTGGAAGATTCCCAGCAGCGAATAAAGTCATTCCAAACCGACTCATTCGACCCACTTGGTTTGTATTTTCCCTTTTTCCGCTTTGGTTTCCACTCGTTCATGTAGCAGGAAAATTGTACCGCAATCTCTTTTTGAAAAGCTTCTTCCACCAACTTTGTGTTCATGGGATCAAGCTAAATTTGTTGAATCATCTAGCTAAATTTACTATTTGTCATTTTCTCTTTGGAACCCAATTTTAAAAATATTATAATTTAATATTATTCAAAATATTTATATAAATCATAAAATTTTCCACTCGTTAAAAATATTTTGAATTGGAAACAGTGAGTTTTTACATTAGCAACTTTCAAACCAAAATCGGTTCAACTTTGGAATCAAAATTTGCATGGTTTAGCTTTTACCAATCTGAGATCACTAAAAACCGTATGCGAATATCATAACTAATTTTACAATATTCGTAGGTTACAACAAGATACAAAATTATTGAATCATCTATAACAGAATTCAGACATATCATTCAAGCTGAGAACCATGCATGTTCGCCAAATAGCCAATCCACATTGCAAAGATGCTTTCGACGGCTTTCCAATGGACGCCGTTGGTATTTAAAATTTTCACACAAAAATTTATAAATTTAAAATTTAAATTATTATACGATTTGTATATGATGATAATGTGATATTGGAACAATATTCTCTTGAAAAGATAAATAATAAATTTTAGGTATTTAATACAATAAATAAAAAAATGAATTTGTTTTTATATAGTTTACTTAATAATAGTTTGTTAGTAACATCACACACGTAACACTATCATGGTTTATATCGTGCATAATATATAATACCCTTCATTTTTAATAACTCCTCTGTTTTATAAAACTAGAGAAAACCAATTAGATTAGTAGTTATATCATTTCATATGTCATTTCATAAGTGTGAAATTCGATTTTATAATTTTAATAAAAATACTAGATTATTGGATCATGTAGTTGTAGAACCGATGATAAAAAGTCTAAAAAAAATTTAATTACACATTTGCCATATCCGTATTTATAACTATAAGAGCTCGCCATTTAACAAAGGAGATGACTACAAATTCCATAACTATGGTTTTCAATTTAAATTGGACCTATTAATAAAACTGTTTATTTTGAAAAAAAAGATATAGTATATAACAATAGGAATGTGTACCATTTAGCTTTTTTCAATCCATATATTTTTTTAGAATTTTAAATCTATTAAATTCTATATCTATAATTACTGTTCATTGCAAAATTGTTGGAAATTACAGACGGAATTCCGACGGATATAACAACACCGTCATCAATCCGTCGGATTTAGAATCTAGTGTTTCGAAAACATTTCCGACATGATAGCGTATAGCATCAATACCCTAAGTCGTCGGGAATCTGACTGTAATGTCAGACAGAATTCCGACGGATATAACAACATCGTCGGCAATCCGTCGGATTCAAAATCTGGTGTTTCAATAAAATCTCCAACACGATAGAGTATAGCATCAATACCCTAAGTCGTCGGGAATCCGACTATAATTTCCGATGGAATAGCGATGGATGTTATAGTTTCGTTGCAAATCTGACAGAATAATCTGGATGACCGTCGGAACTCTGTCAGACACAGATATTTAAAATTTTAGAAAATATTATTTAACACTAACAATTAAAGTATCATAAAAACTAAAACATTATTATCACATATTAATCTGAAGCTGATGAACATTCCAAAGTAGCTGAATTTTCATCGTCAAACTCACCAATCTCTTCTTGTGAATCTTGAAATAAGTTGTAATCTCCGTCCTCGGTGTCAACAACAACAAGGTTAGCTTCAAGAAAAGTCTCTATGGAACCTAAGTTACCAATTGTGCTTTGCTGCATAGGGTCTTGCTCGGTAACACCACATACCATTCTTTTATGATGTATTGAAATCACTGTAATAGAACGATCTTGCTTGTTCCTCACACGAAGATATCGAATGTAATAAACCTTTTCCGCTTGTGATGCAAATATAAAAGGATCATATTTTCGATGTTGCTTACGAGAGTGGACAGATGAATCACCAAATTCGTCTTGACGTTGACCCATGACAGGGTCATACCAGTCACAGTAGAACACAATACACCTTAAATCAATCATTCATGGATAGTGAACTTCTAATATTTTGCGAAATACACCGTTCTACACAATTTCACGATATTGAGATGATATACCATAATTACAAGTTGTTTGTGAATTTCCTTCGCCATGACTTTTAAAAGCATATCCACGAATGCAGTATATTTTATAAGATTTTGTAGTAAATGTAGGACCATTCACCAACTCAACTAACCACATGGGAAATGTTATCCCTAAAACTACCAGTAGTAACCTCCAAAATAATTGAATGCATTGAACTATATATATGTAGGAAACTATTATCGAAAATTACATAATTATGGTAACAATGACATAAAAGTGCAACCACCTTGCAAATTCGCGCGTTTTTAAGTTTGACAAACTCATTCTTTGTGGAATTTGAATAATGAACACGTATTTGATCTATGTATATCCTGTTAATTATAAATAAAAAATTAAAAATAAACTATAATAACAAATAATTTTTTTAATTGAATGTAGCTTTCATATTCGAAAATGTCATCGTAATTTGTCAAAATATACAGATGCAAGTGATTGTGTTCCTCCTCTGATAGGTGTTGCGTATTCTCTTTTCCACTTGAACGTCTAGTTTTTGCAAATACTTCGGGCACATACACTGGATAATTTGGTTTTTCTCCTCCATCATCATGTCGTGCATGTCGTCTATTTTTTGTTTGGACTTGCGATGGAAAATAGTTGCTTGCAAAGTTAGATGTTTCTTCATTAATACTTTGTGCGACGATTGAACCTTCAACCCTGGCAAGAATTTTTAACTTTTTTCTTTAGGTGGAACATAGATCGCTCCAAAGGATATGGGGATCTTCAGAATATGGGCATGCTAATCTTCCATGCGTTGACCATCCTGATAACATACCATATGCTGAAAAATCATTTATGGTCCACATAAGTATTGCTCGCATCAAAAAGGTATGCTGGTTGGAAACATCAAATGCTTCGACACCAGTTTCCCACAACATTTTTATCTCACGAATTAGTGGTTGCAAGAAAATATCAAACGATTAGAATGCTCTAGACCGGAGACAAGAATTGTTAGAAAAAAAAACTCTCGTTTCATGCCCAACGAAGGAGGAAAATTATAAGGTGTCAAGATAACTGGCCACAACGAATATTGCCTCTAATGCTTCCCAAAAGGGTTGAATCCATCTATAGATAACCCGAGGTATACGTTCCTAGGCTCATATGCAAAACTAGGATAAAGCTCTTTAAATTGTTTCCATGCTTCTACATCCGAGTGATGCACAATTTCTCCATTTAAGTTATGTTCTGCATGCCATCTCATAGGCTTTGTTATGTGTTCAGATTGATATGATATCTTAAACCTCTCTTTTGATAGCAAATAACACATCTTTTTCTGTGGAATACGTACTCTGCCGCTTGTCTCTTGAAATCAAGGTTTGTGACAAAATCGGCACTTCATGCGGTTTTCATCATTTCGCCAATAGATTGTCAATACATACATCGATCATCTGATACGGCAAACCAAGACCAGCTACAAGTTTTTGAAACTCGTAATATGATGTCTTCAGGTAATACATCTCTGACAAAATCAGCTATAGCATTCACACAATCTTCAGCCAAGTTGAAATCCGTCTTTATCATCATCAACCTGCTTGCAGTAGATAAACGCGATAATCCATCTCTACATCCTTTATACAAAGGCTGCTTCGATGCATCTAACATATCAAAAAAGTTTGGGCTTCCAAATTAGGTTTCTCTATTCTACTCCTATCTTCAATGTACAAGCTCTTTGTTTACGAAACGCATCATTCACCATCTGAACAGTACTTCCGTTTATATCAATTTCTGATACCGGTTCCTCTATTCTAACATTAGTACTTTCTAACCTTTTTGAACTACTATGATAATATTGCATCGTTGCATCTGTTTCTCCATGTGAATACCAAATTTTGTAACCCGGCATAAATCCGTCCTATACAAATGATTACATAATTCTCTAATAGAGATTAATCTATTATTTCGACATTTAATACACGGACTATTTGACAATATTTCGATGGCATTATATTGTTTGATGCACAATATTCCGTCCATTCCCCCGTAGTTGAATCATACCGAGGTTTATCCATCCACAATCGAAAATAAGCCTTTAATCAAGAGCACCAATGATTAGTTTAGAATGATCATTTTAACTGGCCGATCAACTTGACTTGTACGACCTAAATCATCTATAACTTTTGATTTAGAGTTCAAAATGACAGTAATCCAACACCCACGTTAAGCTAGCTCAATTTTCTATATTGTGACAAAATTTAAGACCGAAATAGCTACAAAAAAGCTACCAAGTAATCCAATCTATTCCTAACTGTGTGATGCCATGCATTATGCTTCATGTATAAGCGTTTACTCAAGGAGCACCAATGATCAGTTTAAAATTATCATTTGAACTATCCAATCAATTTAAAATGTCCACACCAAATCTTCCGTTACTTTTGAATTAGAGTTTCAAATGACATGAATCCAACACCCACTTTAACTAGCTCAATTTTCTCTATTGGGATGAAATTTAATACCGAAATCGCTACAACAAAGCCTCCACATAATCCAATCTATTGAAAACTGCGTGATGCCATGCATTATGTTTCATTGATAATCCTTTACTCAAGGAGCACCAATGATAAGTTTAGAATGATCATTTTTACTAGCTGATAAACTTTAGATGTCCGCACAATCTTTAACTTTTGATTTATAGCTCAAAATGAGATGAGTTCAACGCCCACTTTAAGGAAGCTCAATTTTCCATATTGTGACAACAAATGAGACTGACAGAGTTACAAAAAATCCTCCATGTAATCCAATGAATTCCAAACTGTGTGATGTCATGCATTATGCTTCATTTACAAGGCTTTACATAAGGAGAACCGATGACCAGATTAGAATGATCATTTTAACTGGCCGATCAACTTGACATGTCCGCATTATATCGTCTGTAACTTTTTATTTAGAGCCCAAACTGAAACGAATCCAACACCCGCGTTAAGCTAGCTCAATTTTCTATATTTTGACAAAATTTGAGTTTGAAAGAGCTACGAAACAACCTCCAAGTAATCCAATGTATCCCAAACTGCGTGATGCCATGCATTATACTTCATTTAAAAGCCTTTACTCAAGGAGCACCAATGATCAGTTTAAAATGAGCATTTTAATATGCCAATCAACTTGACTTGTCCACATTATATTGTCCCTAACTTTTTATTTAGACCTCAAAATGATACGAATCCAACAGCCACGTTAAGCTAGCTCAATGATCTATATTTTGACAAAATTTAAGACCAAAATAGCTATGACAAAGCCTCCAAGAAATCCAATATATTTCAAACAGCGTGATGCCATGCATTATGCTTCATTTATTACCCATTAGTCGAGGAGCACCAATGAGGTAGTTATAATGATCATTTTAACTGGCCGATCAACTTGACATGTCCGCACTAAATCGTCTTTAACGATTAGTTTAGAGTTCAGAATGAAACGAATCCAACGCCCACGTTAATATACCTCAATTTTCCATATTGTGACAACATTGGAGATTAAAAGAGTTACAAAAAATCCTCCAAGTAATCCAATGTATCCCAAACTGCGTGATGCCATGCATTATGCTTCATTTATAAGACTTTATTCAAGGAGCACCAATGATCAGTTTAGAATGATCATTTTAACAGGCCGATCAACTTGACATGACTGCACTAAATCGTTTGTAACTTTGGATTTAGAGTTCAAAATGACACGAATCCAATGCCCACGTTAAGCTAGCTAAATTTTCCATATTGTGACAACATTTGAGACTGAAATAACTATGAAAAAGCGTCCAAGTAAGCCAATGTATCCCAAGCATTGTGATGCCCCGCAATATGCGTCATTTATAAGCCTTTACTCAAGGAGCACGAATGACCAGTTTAGAATGATCATTTTAACCGGCCGATCAACTTGACATGTCCGCACTAAATCGTCCGTAACTTTTGATTTAGAGTTCAGAATGACAAGAATCCGACGTCCACATTAAGCTAGCTCAATTTTCTATATTTTGACAACATATGTGACTGAAAGAGCTACAAAAAGCATCCAAGTAATCCAGTATACCCCAAACTGCGTGATGTCATGCATTATGATTCATTTATAAGTCTTTAGTCAAGGAGCAGCAATGATCAGTTTAGAATGATAATTTTAACATGCCAATCAACTTGACATGTCCGCTCTAAATTGTTCGTAACTTTTAACTTAGAGCTCAGAATGCCACGAATCCAATGGCCGTATTAGGCTAGCTCAATCAGTTTAGAATGATCACTTTAACTGGCCGATATACTTGACATGTCCGCGTTAAATCGTCCGTAAATTTTGATTTATAGTTCAGAATGACCTGAATCCTACACCCTAGTTAGGCTCGCTGAATATTATGAATTTTGAAAAAATTTAAGACCAAAATAGCTTCGACAAATCCTCCAAATAATCCAATCTATCCAAAACTTCGTGGTGGCATTTACTTGACATTTTTAATGGCTGATCAACATGATATTTACGCACAAAAGCGTCCCTAGCTTTTGATTTACAGCTCAGAATGACACAAATCCAATGTCCATGTTAAAGTAGCTCAATTTTCTATATTGTGGAAACATTTGAGACTAAAAGATCTACCACAAAGCCTTCAAGTAATCCAATCTATCCTAAACTGTGTAATGCCACGAAATATGCTTCACTTATAAGCCTTTACTCAAGCAGCACTAATGATCAGTTTAGAATGATCACTTAACTGGTTGATCAACTTGACATGTCCGCACTAAATCGTCCATGCCTTTTGAGAATTACGCGAATCCAACACCCACGTTAAGCTAGCCCAATATTCTATATTGTGACAAAATTTAAGACCAAAATAGCTACGAAAAGGCCTCCAAGTAGTCCAATCTATCCAAATTGCGTGATGCCAAGCATTATACTTCATTTGTAAACGTTTGCTCAATGAGCACCAATGATCAATTTAGAATGATCATTTTAACTGGCCAATCAACTTAACATGTACGCACTAAATCGTCCGTAACTTTTGATTTAGAGTTTAGAATGACACGAATACAATGCCGACGTTAAACTAACTCAATTTTCTTTATTGTGCAAAATTGAGACTGAAAGAGCTACCACAAAGCCTTCAACTAATCCAATCTATCCCTAATTGTGTGATGCCATGAATTATGCTTCATTTATAATCAATTTAGAATAATCCATTTAACTTACCGATCAACTTGACATGTATGCACTAAATCGTTTGTAACTTTTGATTTACAGTTCTGAATGATACGAATCCAATGCCCACGTTAAGCTAGCTCAATATTATATATTGCGACAAAATTTAAGACACATAGAGGTACGACAAAGGCTCCCAAGAATCCAATCTATCTTAAACTGCGTGATGCCATGCATTATGTTTCATTTGTAAACCTTTTTTCAGTGAGCACCAATGATCAGTTTAGAATATCAATTTAACTCACCGATAAACTTGACATGTCCGCACTAAATCATCCGTAACTTTTGATTTAGAGTTCAGAGCGACGTGAATCAAATGCCCACGTTAAGCTAGGTCAATATTCTATATTATGACAAAAATTAAGACCGAAATAGCTACGACAAAGCCTCCATGTAATCCACTATATTACAAACTGCGTGATGTCATGCATTATGCTTCAATTATAAGCCTTTACTAAAGGAGCACCTATGATCAGTTTAGAATGATCATTTTAACTGGCCGATCAACTTGACATGTACGCACTAAATCATCCGTAAGTTTTGATTTAGAGCTCAGAATGAGACGAATCCAATGCCTAGGTTAAGCTAGCTCCATATTCTATATTGTGACAAAATTTAATACCCAAAGAGCTACAACGATGCCTCCAATTCATCCAATGTATTCCAAACTGCGTGATGCCATGCATTATGCTTCATTTATAGGCCTTTACAAAGGGAGCACCAATGATCAGTTTAGAATGATCGTTTTAACTGGCCGATAAAGTTGACATGTACGCACTAAAATGTCCGTAACTTTTGATTTAGAGTTCAGAATGACACGAATCCAACGACGACGTTAAGCTAGCCTAATTTTTTATATTGTTACAAATTTTAAAACTAAAAGAGCTACCAAAAAGCCTTCAAGCATCCAATCTATCCTGACCTGCGTGATACCGTGCATTAAGCTTCATTTATAACCTTTACTCAAGGAGCACTAATAATCAGTTTAGATTGATCAGTTTAGAATGATCACTTTATGTGGCAGATCAACTTGACATGTCGCACTATATTGTCCGTAAATTTAGATTTAGAGTTTAGAATGACACGAATCCAACACCCACGTTAAGCTAGGTCAATATTCTGTATTGTGACAAAATATAAGACAGAACGAGCAATGACAAAGCCTCCAAGTAATCCAATCTGTCGCAAATTACGTGATGCCATGCATTATTCTTCTTTTATACGCCTTTATTCAATGAGCACAAATGATCAGTTTAGGATGATCATTTTAACTAACTGATCAACTTGACCTTTCTGCAGTAAATCGTCTTTAACATTCGATTTAGAGCTTAAAATGACTTGAATCCAACGTTCAAGTTAATCTAGTTCAATTTTCAATACTGTGACAACATTTAAGATTGAAAGAGCTATGATAAAGCCTTTAAGTAATCCAATATATCCCAAATTGTGTGATGCCATGCATTATGCTTCATTTGTAAACCTTTGCTCAATGGGAACCAATTATCAGTTTAGAATGATCATTTTAACTAGCTGATGAAGTTGACATGTCCGCACTAAATCGTGTTTACCATTTGATTTTGAGCTCAAAATGATATGAATCGAACGTCGACGTTAATCTAACTCAATTTCCAGCATTGTGAAAACATTTGAGGCTAAAAGAGTTATGACAAGGCCTCCAAGTAATCCAATGTATCCCGAATTGCGTGATGCCATGCATTATGCTTCATTTATAAACCTTTACTCAGGCAGCACCATTGATCAGTTTAGAATGATCATTTTAACTATTCGTTCAACTTGACATGTCCGCACTAAATCATCCATAATTTTAAATTTAGAGTTCAGAATGACACGAATCCAACACCCATGTTAGGCTAACTCAGTTTTTTATATTCTGACAAAATATAAGACCCAAATAGCTACAACAATGCCTCCATGTGATCCAATGTATTCCAGACTGCGTGATGACATGCATTATGCTTCTTTTAAAGGCTTTTTATAAAGGAGCACCAATGATCAGTTTTGAATGATCATTTTAACTAGCTGATCAACTTGAAATGTCCGCACTAAATTGTCCGTAAGTTTTGATTTAGTGTTCAGAATGACACGAAACCAACAACGACGTTACGCTAGCTCAATTTTCTACATTGTGACAACATTTGAAACTGATCAACTTGACCTTTCTGCACTAAATCGTCTTTAACATTTGATATAGAGCTTAAAATGACATGAATCAAACGTTCACGTTAATTTAGTTCAATTTTCAATACTGTGACAACATTTAAGATTGAAAGAGCTACGATAAAGCGTTTAAGTAATCCAATATATCCCAAACTGCGCGATGCCATGCATTATGCACCATTTGTAAACCTTTGCTCAATGGGCACCAATTATCAGTTTAGAATGATCATTTTAACTAGCTGATGAAGTTGACATGTCCACACTAAATCGTCTTTACCATTTGATTTAGAGCTCAAAATGATATGAATCGAACGTCGACGTTAATCTAACTCAATTTCCAATATTGTGAAAACATTTGAAGCTAAAAGAGTTAAGACAAGGCCTCCAAGTAATCCAATGTATCCCGAATTGGGTGATGCCATGCATTATGCTTCATTTATAAACGTTTACTCAAGCAGCACCATTGATCAGTTTAGAATGATCATTTTAACTATTCGTTCAACTTGACATGTCCGCACTAAATCGTCCATAATTTTAAATTTAGAGTTCAGAATGACATGAATCCAACACCCATGTTAGGCTAACTCAATTTTTTATATTGTGACAAAATATAAGACCCAAATAGCTAAAACAATGCCTCCAAGTGATCCAATGTATTCCAAACTGCGTGATGCCATGCATTATCCTTCATTTATAGGCTTTTTATAAAGGAGCACCAATGATCAGTTTAGAATGATTATTTTAACTAGCTGATTAACTCGAAATGTCGGCACTAAATTGTCCGTAAGTTTTGATTTAGAGTTCAGAATGACACGAATCCAACGACGATGTTACGCTAGCACAAATTTCTACATTGTGACAACATTGGAAACTGAAAGAGCTACAACAAAGCCTTCAAGTAATCCAATCTATCCTGATCTGCGTGATGCCATGCATTATGCTTCATTTATTACCTTTACTCAATGAGCAATAATGATCAGTTTCGAATGATCAGTTTATGCGGCCGATCAACTTGACATGTCGCACTAAATTGTCCATATTTTTTTATTTAGAGTATAGAATGACACCAATCCAACTTCCACGTTGAGATAGCTCAACATTCTATATTTTGAGAAAATATAAGACCAAAATAGGTACGACAAAGCTTCCAAGTAACCCAATCTATCCCGAATTGCGTGATGCCATGCATTAAATCCCGAATGAGCACCAATTGTCAGTTTAGGTTGATCATTTTAACTAACTGATCAACTTAACATGTCAGCACGAATTTGTCTATAACATTTGATTTAGAGCTCAAAATGACATGAATCCAACGCCCACGATAATCTAGCTTAATTTTCAATATTCTGACAACATTTGGGATTTAAAGAGCTATGACAAAGCCTCTAAATTATCCAATGTATCCCAACCCACGCTATGCCATGCATTATTCTTAATCTGTAAACCATTGCTCAATGAGCACCAATGATCAGTTTATAATGATTATTTTAACTAGCTGATCAATTTTACATGTCCGCACTAAATCGTCTTTAACATTTTATTTATAGCTCTAAATGATATGAATCGAACGCCCACGTTAATCTAGCTCAATTTTCAATATTGTGACAATATTTGAGGCTAAAAGAGCTACGAAAAAACCTCCAATTAATCCAATGTTTCTCGAACTGCGTGATGCCGTGCATTATGCTTCATTTATAAGTCTTTACTCAAGGAGCACCAATGATCAGTTTAGAATGATCATTTTAACTGATCGATCAACTTCACATGTCTGCACTAAATCGTATGTAACTTTTCATTTAAAGTTCAGAATGAGTAGAATCTAACTCCCACATTAAGCTAGCTCAATATTTTATATTATGACAAAAATTAAAAACGAAATGGCTAAAATAAAGCCTCCAGTTAACCCAATCTATCCTAAATTGTGTGATGCCATACATTATGCTTCATTTATAAGCCCTTACTCAATGAACACTAATGATCAGTTTAGAATGACCATTTTAACTAGCTGATCAACTTGACATGTCCGCACCAAATCGTCTTTAACATTTGATTTCGAGACCAAAATGACATGAATCCAATGCCCACGTTTATCTACCTTAATTTTAAATATTGTGACAATATTTGAGACTGAAAAAGCTACAACAAAGCCTCCAAGTAATCCAATGTATCCCGAACTGCGTGATGCTATGCATTATGCTTCATTTGTAAACCATTGCTCAATGAGCACCAGCGATCAGTTTAGAATGATCATTTTAACTAGCTGATCAACTTGACATATCCGGACTAAATAGTCCGTAACTTTTGACTTAGACTTCAGAATGACACGACTCCAACGCCCACGTTAAACTAGCTCAAAATCCTATATTTTGATAAAAGTTTGGACAAAAATAGATAAAACAAAGCATCCAAGTAATCCAATCTATCCAAGCTGCGTGATGCCATGCAATGTGCTGCATTTGTAAACCTTTGCTCAATACGCCCCAATGATTAGTTTAGAATGATCATTTTAACTAGCTGATCAACTTTACATGTCTGCACTAAATCATCTTTAACATTATATTTAGAGCTCAAAATGATATCAATCCAACGCCACGTTAATTTAGCTCAATTTTCAATAATGTAACAAAAATTAAGAACGAAATCGCTACGAAAAAGCCTCCAAGTAATCCAATCTATCTCGAATTGCGTGATGCAATGCATTATGCTTCCTTTAAAATCCTTTACAAAATTAGCACCAATGTTAGTTTAGAATGATCATTTTAACTAGTCATTAAACTTGACATGTCTGCACTAAATTGTCCGTAAATTTTGATTTAGAGTTCAGAATGATACGAATCCAACACCCACGTTAAGCTAGCTCAATATTCTATATTGTGAAAAAAGTTTAGACCGAAATAGCTAAAACAAAGTGTCCAAGTAATCTAATCTATCCTAAACTGGGGGATGCCATGCATTATGTTTCATTTGTAAACCTTTGCTGAATGAGCAACAATGATTAGTTTTGAATGATCAATTTAACTACCCGATAAACTTGACATGTCCGCACTAAATCGTCCATATCTTTTCATTAAGAGTTCAAAATGACACGAATCCAACGCCCCCATTAAGCTAGATCAATATTCTATATTATGAGAAAAAGAAAGAGCGAAATAGCTACGATAAAGGCTCCAAATAATCCAATGTGTCCCAAACTGTGTTATATCATGCATTAGGCTTCATTTATAAGCCTTTACTAAAAGAGCACCAATGATCAGTTTAGAATTATCATTTTAACTAACCGATAAACTTAACATGTATGCACTAAATCGTCCTTAACTACTGATCTAGAGTTCACACGAATCCAACCCCCACATGAAGCTAGCTCAATTTTCTATTGTGTGACAACATTTGGCACTGAAAGTGCTACAACAAAGCCTTCAAGTAATCCAATCTATCCTGAACAGAGTGATGCCATGCATTATGCTTCATTTATAAGCCTTTACTAGAGGAGCACTAATGATCAGTTTAGAATGATCACTTTACTTGGCCGATCAACTTGACATGTCTACATTAAATTGTCCGTAACTTTTAATTTAGAGTTAAGAATTACACGAATTTGATGCCCATGCTAGCGTAGCTCAACATTTTATATTATGAAAAACAATTATGACCAAAATAGATACAACAAAGCCTCTAAATAATCCAATGTATCCCAAATTGCGTGATGCCATGCATTATGACTCATTTATAAGCCTTTACGCAATGATCACCAATGATCAGTTTAGAATGATCATTTTAACTAGCTGATCAACCTGACATGTCCGCACTAAATCGATTTAAACATTGTATTTAGAGATCAAAATGACATGAATCCAATGCCCATGATAATTTAGCTTAATTTTCAATATTGTGACAACATTCGAGACTGAAAGAGGTGCGACAAAGCCTCCAAGTAATCCAATGTATCCCAAACTGTGTGATGTTTCTAAACTTTTGCTTCGGGAGCACCAATTATCAGTTTAGAATTATCAACTTAACTAGCCAATAAACTTGACATGTCCCCACTAAATCTTCCATCACATTTGATTTAGAGTTCAGAATGACATGAATCCAACACACACATTAAGGTAGCTCAATATTCTATATTGTGACAAAATTTAATGTCGAAATAGCTACGATAAAGCCTCCAAGTTATCCAATCTATCCCAAACTGCGTGATGCCATGCATTATGCTTGATTTTTGCTTTACTCAATGAGCACCAATGATCAGTTTAGAATGATCAGTTTAGAATGATCAGTTTAGAATGATCAGTTTAGAATGATCAGTTTAGAATGATAACTTTAACTGGCCAATCAAACTTGACATGTCCGCACTAAGTGGTCCATAACTTTTAATTTAGAGTTTATAATATTTTATATTATGACAAAAACCAAGACAGAAATAGCTACAAACAAAGCCTCCAAGTAATCCAATCTTTCCTAAATTGCATGATGCCATGCATTATGCTTCATTTATACGCCTTTACTCAATGAGCACCAATGATCTGTTTAGAATGATCATTTTAGCTAGGTGATAAATTTGACATGTCCGCACTAAATCGTCTTTAACATTTGATTTAGAGTTCAAAATGATAGGAATCCAATGCCCATATTAATCTAGCTCAGTTTTCAATATTGTAAAAATATTTGAGACCGAAAGACCTATGTGAAAGCCTTCAAGTAATCCAATGTATCTGCAACTAGGATATTCCATGCATTAAACTTCATTTATAGGCCATTACTCAAGGAGAACCAATGATCAGTCTAGAATGATCATTTGAACTGGTCGATCAACTGGACTTGTCCGCACTAAATCATCTGTAACTTTTGATTTAGAGTTCAAAATGACAAGAATCCAACGCCCACGTTAAGCTACCTAAATTTTATATATTGTGATAAAATTTAAAACCAAAATAGTTATGACAAAGCCTCCAAGTAATCCAATCTATCCCAAACTACGTGATGCAATGCATTATGCTTGATTTATGTGTTACTCAATCAGCACCAATGATTAGTTTAGAATGATCACTTTAACTGTCCGATCAACTTGACATGTCCGCACTAAATCGTTCGTAACTATAATTTAGAGTTTAGGATGACACGAATATAACCCCCACATTAAGCTCGCTCAATATTTTATATTACAACAAAAAATAAGACCAAATAGCTATGACAAAGCATCCAAGTAATCCAATCTATCCCAAATTGTGTGATGCCATGCATTATGCTTCACTTGTAAACTTTTGTCATATCCGCACTAAATCGTCTATAACTTTTGTTTTTGAGATCGGAATGAATCAACCCCCACGTTAAGCTAACTCAATATTCTATATTGTGACAAAATTTAAGACTTAAAGAGCTGCGATAAAGCCTCCAAGTAATCCAATGTATTACTTGATGCAATGCATTAACTGGCCTATCAAGTTGTCATGTCCGCACTAACTCGTCCATAACTTTTGATTTAGAGTTTAGAGTGACACGAATGGGATGCCCAAGTAAGGCTAGCTCAAATTTCTATAATGTGACAAAAATTAAGAACAAAATAGCAACGACAAAACCTCCAAGTAATCGAATCCATCCTAAGCTTCGTGATGCCATGCATTGTGTTTCATTTATATGTCTTTGCTACATGAGCACCAATGATCAGTTTATAATGATCATTACTTGATCAACTTGGCATGGTCACACTAAATTGTCTTTAAGTTTTGATTTAGAGCTCAAAATGACATGAATCCAACACCCACGTTAAGCTATCTCAATTTTCCATTTTATGACAACATTTCAGACTGAAAGAGATAGACAAAGCCTCAAAGTAATGCAACCTATCCCAAACTGCGTGATGCCATCTATTATACTTCATTTACAAGCGTTTACTGAAAGGGTGGTACCAATGATCACTTTAGAATGACTACTTTAACTGGCCGATCAAGTTGACATGTTCGCACTAAATCGTCCAAAACTTTTGATTTATAGTTCAGAATGAAATGAACCCAACCCGCACGTTAAGTTATCTAAATATTTTGTATTGTGACAAACTTTAAGACCGAGATAGCTACGACAGAGCCTCCAACTAATCTAATCTATCCAAAATTGTGTGATGCCACGACAATGAGCACCAATGATCTGTTTAGAATGATCATTTAAATAGCTGATCAACTTGACTTGTCAGCACCAAATCGTCTTTAACTTTTGATTCAGAGCTCAAAATGACACAAGTCCACCGCACACGTTAAGCTAGCTCAATTTTCCATATTATGAGAATATTTGAGTCTTAAAGAGCTACGACAAAGCCTTTGAGAACAGTTTAGAATGATCATTTCAACTGGTTGATAACCTTGACATGCCAACACTAAATTGTTCGAAACTTTTGATCTAGAGTTCAGAATGGCACGGATCCAATTTCCACGTTTAGCTAGCTCAATTTTCTATATTGTGACAACACTTGAGACAAAAACAGCTACCACAAAGCCTTCAAGTAATCCGATCTATCCTAAACTGTGAGATTTCATTCATTATGCTTCATTTATAAGCATTTAATCAACTGGCACTAATGATCAGTTTAGAATGATCACTTTAACTTGCCAATCAACTTGACATGTCAACACTAAATCATCTATAATTCTTAATTTAGAGTTCAGAATGACACGAATCCAACGCCAATGTTGAGCTAGCTAAATATTATATATTATGACAAAATTTTAGACCGAAATAGCTATGAAAAAGCCTCTAAGCAATTTAATCTATCCCAAATTGTGTGATGCCATAAATTATTCCTCATTTATACGCTTTTACTCAATGAGCACCAATGATCAGTTTAGTATGATCATTTAAATAACTGATCAACTTGAGATGTCCGCACTAAATTGTCTTTAACTATTGATTTAGAGCTCAAAAGGACACTAATCCACCATCCACGTTAAGCTAGCTAAATTTTCCATATTGTGACAACATTTGACACTAAAATAGCTACGACAAAGCCTGAGAGTAATCCAATGTATCCCAAACAGTGTGATGCCATGCGTTACGCTTCATTTGTAAACCTTTACTGAAGGGGCACCAATGATCTATTTAGAATGATCACAATAACTGGCCAATCAAGTTGACATGTCCACTCTAAATCGTTTGTAACTTTTGATTTTGAGTTCGGAATGAAATGAATCCAACGCCCACGTTAAGCTAGCTCAATATTTTGTACTATGAAAAAATTTCAGACCGAAACAGCTACGACAAACCTCGTAGTAATCTATCTATCCTAAATTGTACGATGCCACACATTATGCTTCATATATACGCTTTAACTCAATGAGCATCAATGATCAGTTTAGGATGATCATTTTTAACTCCCTGATCAACTTGGCATTTCTGAAGTAAATCATCTTTACCTTTTGAATTAGAGCTCAAAATTACATGAATCCAATGCTCACATTAAGCTAGCTCAATTTTCTATATTGTGACAAAATTTAAGACTTAAAGAGCTACGACAAAGCCTCCAAGTAATCCAATGTATCCCAAACTACGTGATGTAATGCATTACACTTCATTTATAAGTCTAAACTCAATCACCACCAATGATCAGTTTAGGATGATCATTTAAATAACTGATCAACTCGACATGTCTGCACTAAATCGTCTTTAACTCTTGATTTAGAGCTCAAAATGACATTAATCCACCACCCATGTTAAGCTAGCTAAATTTTCCATATTGTGACAACATTTGAGACTGAAAGAGCTATGACAAAGCCTCCAAGTAATCCAATGTATCCCAAACTGTGTGATGCCATGCGTTACGCTTCATTTGTAAACCTTTACTGAAGGGCCACAAATGATCTGTTTAGAATGATCACTATAACTGGCCAATCAAGTTGACATGTCCACACTAAATCGTTTGTAACTTTTGATTTTGAGTTCGGAATGAAATGAATCCAACGCCAACGTTAAGCTAGCTCAATATTTTTGTACTGTCAAAAAATTTAAGACCAAAACAGCTACGGCAAACTTCGAAGTAATCTACCTATCCCAAATTGCATGATGCCACACATTATGCTTCATATATACGCTTTAACATAATGAGCATCAATGATCAGTTTACAATGATCATTTTAACTATCTGATCAACTTGGCATGTCCGCAGTAAATAGTCTTTAACTTTTGAATTAAAGCTCAAAATTACACGAATCCAACGCTCACGTTAAGCTAGCTCAATTTTCTATATTGTGACTAAATTTAAGACTTAAAGAGCTACGACAAAGCCTCCAAGTAATCCAATGTATCCCAAACTACGTGATGCAATGCATTAATTTATATGTCTTCATTTATAAGCTTTTAATCAATCACCACCAATGATCAGTTTAGAATGATCATTTTAATTGGCTGATCTAGTTGTCATATCCGCACTAAATCATCTGTAACATTTGATTTACAGTATAGAGTGACACGAATCCAATGCCCAAGTAAGGCTAGCTCAAATTTATATAATGTGGCAAAAATTAAGAACGAAATAGCAACGAGAAAACCTCCAAGTAATCGAATCTATCCTAAGCTTCGTGATGACATGCATCGTGCTTCATTTATATGCCTTTGCTCACTGGGCACCAATAATCAGTTTAGAATGATCATTTTTACTAACTGATCAACTTGACATGGCCACACTAAATTGTATTTAAATTTTGATTTAGAGCTTAAATGACATGAATCCAACACACGCCTTAAGCTAGCTCAATTTTCCATATTGTGACAACATTTCAGACTGAAAGAGCTAGACAAATCCTCAAAGTAATGCAATCTAAGCCAAACTGCATGATGCCATGCATTATGCTTCATTTTAGAATGATCACTTTAACTGATCGATCAAGTTGATATATACGCACTAAATCGCCCGAAACTTTTGATTTATAATCAAAATGAAACAAACCACCCCTACGTTAAGCAAGCTCAATATTTTGTATTGTGACAAAATTTATGACCAAGATAGGTACGACAAAGCCTCCAAATAATCTAATCTATCCAAGATTGTGTGATGCCATGAATCAACGAGCACCAATGATCCGTTTAAAATGATCATTTAAATAGCTGATCAATTTGACATGTCCGCACTATATCGTCTTTAAATTTTGATTTAGAGCTCAAAACGACACTAATCCACCGCCCACGTTAAGATAGCTCAATTTTCCATATTGTGACAATATTTGAGACTTAAAGAGCTACGACAAAGCCTCCAAGTAACCCAATGTATCCCAAACTACGTGATACAATGCATTACCCTTCATTTATAAGTCATTACTCAATGACCACCAATGATCAATTTAGAATGATCATTTTTACTGGCCGATGAGCTTGACATGTACGTATTAGATCGTTTGTAAATTTTGATTTAGAGTTCAGAATGACACGAATCCAACACCTACTTTTAGGTAGATCAACTTTCTATATTGTGACAACATTTGAGAGTGAAAGTGTTACCGCAAAGCCTTCAAGTAATCCAATGAATCCGAAACTGTGTGATGCCATGCATTGTGCTTCATTTATAAGCTTTTACTCAATGAGCACCAATGATCAGTTTTTTTAGAATGATCATTTTAACTGGTCGATCAACATGACATGTCCACACTAAATTGTCCGTTACTTTTGATCTACAGTTAAATATCACGAATCCAATGTCCACGTCTGGCTAGCTCAATTTTCTATATTGTGACAACATTTGAGACAAAAACAGCTACCACAAAGCCTTCAAGTAATCAAATCTATCCTAAACTGTGTGATGTCATGCATCATGCTTCATTTTTAAGCCATTAATCATGTAGAACTAATGATCAGTTTAGAATAATCACTTTAACTGGCAAATCAACTTGACACATCCACACTAAATCATCCATAATTTTTTATTTAGAGTTCAGAATGACACGAATCCAACGCCAATGATGAGCTAGCTAAATATTCTATATTATGACAAATGTTTAGACCAAAACAGCTACAACAAAGCCTCCAAGTAATCCAATCTATCCCAAACTGTCTGATGCCAAGAATTATTCATCATTTATACGCCTTTACTCAATGAACACCAATGATCAGTTTAGAATGATCATTTAATAACTGATCAACTTGACATGTCCGCAATAAATCGTCTTTAACTTTTGATTTAGAGGTTAAAATGACACTAATCCACTGCCCACATTAAACTAGCTCAATTTTCCATATTGTGACAATATTTGAGACTGAAAGAGCAACAACAAAGCCTCCAAGTAATCCAATGTATCCCAAACTATGTGATGCCATGCGTTACGCTTCATTTGTTAACCTTTACTGATGGGGCACCAATGATCTGTTTAGAATGATCACTATAACTGGCCGATCAAGTTGACATGTCCGCACTAAATTGTCTGTAACTTTTGATTTTGAGTTCGGAATGAAATGAATCCAACGCCCACATTAAGATAGCTCAATATTTTGTACTGTGAAAAAATTTAAAACCGAAGCAGCTACAACAAAGCCTCTAAGTAATCCAATCTATCCCAAATTGCATGAAGCCACACATTATGCTTCATATATTCTCTTTAACTCAATGAGCATCAATGATCAGTTTAGAATGATCATTTTAACTAGCTGATCAACTTGGCATGTCCGCAGTAAATCGTCTTTAACTTTTGAATTAGAGGTCAAAGTGATATGAATCCAACGCTCACGTTAAGCTAGCTCAATTTTCTATATCATGACAAAATTTAAGACTTAAAGAGCTACAACAAAGCCTTCAAGTAATCCAATGTACCCGACACCACGTGATGCAATGCATTACGCTTCATTTATAAGTCTTTACTCAATGACCACCAATGATCAGTTTAGAATGATCAGTTTAGAATGATCATTTTAACTGGACGATCAAGTTGTCATGTCCGCACTAAATCGTTCGTAACTTTTTTTTTACAGTTTAGAGTTACAGAAATCCAATGCCAAAGCAAGGCTAGCTCAAATTTCTATAACGTGACAAATATTAAGAATGAAATAGCAACGACAAAGCCTCCAAGTAATCGAATATATCCTAATTTTCGTGATGCTATGCATTGTGCTTCATTTATATGCCTTTGCTCAATGAGCACCAATGATCAATTTTGAATGATCATTTAACTACCTGATCAACTTGACATGGCCACATTAAATTGTCTTTAAATTTTGATTTAGAGCTCAAAATGACATGAATCCAGCACCCACATTTAGCTAACTCAATTTTCCATATTGTAATAACATTTCAGACTGAAAGACCAACACAAAGCCTCAAAGTATTGCAATCTATCCCAAACTGCGTGATGCCATATGCATTCTGCTTCATTTCATTAGCCTTTACTGAAGGGACACCAATGATCAGTTTAGAATGATCACTTTAATTGTCCGATCAAGTTGATTTATAGTTTTGGACATGTCCGCACTAAATTGTCAAAAACTTTTGATTTATAGTTCTGAGTGAAACGAACCCAATCCCCACGTTAAGCTAGCTCAATATTTTGTATTGTGACAGAATTTAATACAGAGATAGCTAGACAAAGCCTCCAACTAATCTAATCTATCCAAAATTTTGTGCTGCCATGAATCAATGAACACCAATGATCAGTTTAGAATGATCATTTAAATAGCTGATCAACTTGACATGTCCGCAATAAATCATCTTTAACTTTTGATTTAGAGCTCAAAATGACACTAATCCACCATCCACGTTAAGGTAGCTTAATTTTCCATATTGTAACAACATTTGAGACTTAAAGAGCTACGACAAAGCCTCCAAGAAATCCAATGTATCCCAAAC